>JACFYI010003776.1:1262649-1273263 GCA_014898755.1 Handroanthus guayacan
TTTTTTTTTTTTTTGGTTCTTTCTTCTCTACTATCCATGCTCCCAAACACTCTAAACCCAACTTCTCCTCCTTGAAAAGTTGCTAAAGAACAATAAATGGGAAAAGGGGTAGAGCTGTTGGCACCACCACTACCACAACCACCTGTATTTTCATTTTGCATTTAGTGCTCATTATTTTATTTGCTGTCTCATCCTTTACCACGGTTTACTTCCTTATTTTTTTGTAGTTTTATCCTTTTTTGGTGAAAAATGTCTACAAATAGTGAAGGAGGTGAAGGAGAATCTCTTCAAATATTAGGGAGTTGCAGCTACAGGGACCAACTCCACATAATGTCAATTAAGAATAGCTCAACTCTAATGGACCTGTATCTTAATCTTGCAAAAAAGTGGAATGAAATCAACTCTAAGCTCTTTACTCTACAATACTTAGCTTCTCATGAGAAATTGTATGTGACTTTGAGTAGCGATGACGATGTTTTGAATATGGTCCTACTGCATCTGATCCTAACGATGAACATTATTGACATTCTGATCAACCGGAAAGATGAGCCCATTGGACATAGAAGGAAGGTCAATGACGTATACAAGTAATTCTTCACTATTTAAATGTAATATATTGCTTACATTTATACTTGAAGTAAGTTTAGAGAAATACTGTATTTATTTGAAATTATACTAGACTACAAAACTTTGTATACCTAAAGTATTACAATGATACTTCATTTACCTGGAGTTGTACTGCATTTTGTGAATTTTATACTTTGAGTGTTCTTGGATAATACTTCATTAATGAAAAATTGTACTGCAATATTTGAATTTTATACTGCAAGTGTTCATTGATAATACTTTATTTATCTAAAATTATCCTACATTGTTGAACTCAAAGAGATGCACTAGAGAAGGATATTGGTTTCGGTAGTGCATTCCGAAATGAATGTTTTGAGTTAGCAACTCATTTGATGGATGAAGACATTGTATATATGGAGAGGGACAAACATTCAAGGATGCTAATGAATTTAAAATCATGATGAAAAACTACATGGTTGCTAATGCACGGTCATTTCTATATAAGAAAATGGATAGCAAAAAAATCATAGTGGTTTGTAGTGATAAAAATTGCAACTGGCAAATTTATGCATCAAAGTATGAGACAAATAAGTTATTCGACATTTGAAATTGCAATTTGGTGCACACATGTGGTGGGCAAATCTTCGTGCGAAGAGACATCTGAAAATCGATTCTACTTGGGTTGCAAATATTGTCAAGGAAAAATTAAGAGGAGAGCCAAGTTACCGGCCATGTAATATATTGAATGATATCCATAGAGAATATGGTGTGGAACTTCCTTACCACAAACTCTAGATGGGTAAGGAAATTGCTATGCATGACATTCATGGGCTAGAAAAGGGATCTTATGACATTTTGTACTGAATCATACTTCTTACATGTGCATTAGAAAATCTTGTCCATTCTAAGTGTTATATGCAATGTTTCGCAGTAGTGTTAATTATAGCGAATTTGAGAGGATATGTACTTCATTTATTTATATCATGCAGTCAATATGCAGCGTTTTGTATTGCATTATACTTATTGAACATTTTTCACTATTTTACAGAATTATACGTTATTCATTAAGAAAAAATCATCAAAAACACCATAAATAAGGTGTAATATCAGTTTTGAGGTGATACAGTGTATTAAAATGGTTCAAAGGCAAACCTCTTGTCCATTCTAAGTGTTATGCAATGATTCGCAGTAGTATTGAGTATACCGAATTTGAGAAGATATGTACTTCATTTATTTGTATCATGTACTCGAAATGCAACGTTTTGCACTACATTCGACTTATTGAACATGTTTCGCTATTTTACATAATTATACATTATTCATTAAGAAAAAATCATCAAAAACACCACAAATAAGGAGTATTCTTAGTTTTGAGGTGATACATGTGTATTAAAGTGGTTCGAAGTAGTTTTGAGTACCACTAATGGGAGCTAGATCCATGATAGTCTCTCAGAGTTGTATAACTTACAAAAATGTGACCCCAAATCTAACAAAGAGGAGAAATCTTGTCAATTTCATACGTAATGTGGCATTTTTCTTTCAAAAGATGAACACTTTGGAGAAGTATACCGCATTTAAGAGGATATGTACTCTATTTATTTGTACTGTGTACTTGATATGCAGTGATTTGTACTGCATTCGACTTATCGAACTTTTTTCACTATTTTACATAATTATACATGATTCATTTAGAGAAAATCATATAAATGAGATTTAGTCTTAGTTTTGAGGTTATACACATGTATTAAAGTGGTTTGAAGTAGTGTTGAGTATTATTAGTGGGAGCTAGGTCCATGACAGTCTCTCAGAGTTGTATAAATTACGAAAATATGACCCCAAAAGTCACCCAATAAGTACGTAACGTGTTATTTTGTAACAAAGATGGCAAATCTTGTCAATTCCATGCTTAATGTGGCATTTTTCTTTCAAATAATAAACACTTTGGAGAAGTATACCGTATCTGAAAGGATATGTACATCCTTTATTCGTATCATGTACTTGATATGCAGTGATTTGTACTGCATTCGACTTATTGAACACTTTTTACTATTTTACATAATTATACATTATTCATTAAGAGTAAATCATCCAAAACACCATAAATGAGGTTTAGTATCAATTTTGAGGTTATACACGTGTATTAAAATGGTTCAAAGTAATGTTGAGTATCATTGGTGGGAGCTAGATCCATGATAGTCTCTCAGAGTTGTATAAATTACAAAAATGTGGCCCCAAAAGTCACCCAATAAATACTATAATGTGTTATTTTGTAACAAAGATGATAAATCTTGTCAATTTCAGGCTTAATGTGGCGTTTTTCTTTCAAAAGATAAACACTTTGGAGCAGTATACTGCATCTGAGAGGATATGTACTTCCTTTATTCATATCATGTACTCGATATACAGTGATTTGTACTGAATTCGACTTATTGAACACTTTTCACTATTTTACATAATTATACATTGTTGATTAAGAGAAAATCATCCAAAACACCATAAATAAGGTGTAATTATAGTTTTGAGGAGACACACGTGTATTAAAATGGTTGGAAGGCAACGTCTAAGTATTGCGCAATGATTCGCAGTAATGTTGAGCATCATTAGTGGGAGCTAGATCCATGATAGTCTCCCAGAGTTGTAATGACCCCAAAAGTCAGCCAATAAGTAAGATAACGTGTTATTTTGTAACAAAGAGGACAAATCTTGTTAATTCCATGCGTAATGTGGTATTTTTCTTTCAAGAGATAAACACTTTGGAAAAGAATACTACATTTCCGAGAATGTGTACTTCATTTATTTGTATTATATGCACGATATTTAGCGATTTGTACTACATTCAAGTTATTGAACATTGTTCTATATTTTACATTATTATGCATTATTCATTAAGAGAAAATCATCCAAAACACCATAAATAAGGTGTAATTGTAGTTTTGAGGAGACACACGCATATTAAAATGGTTGGATGGCAACATCTTGCCCATTCTAAGTGTTAAGGAATGATTTGCAGTAATGTTGAGCATCATTTGTGGGAGCTAGATCCATGATAGTCTCTCAGAGTTGTATAAATTATGAAAATGTGACCCCAAAAGTCACCCAATAAGTAAGATAACATGTTATTTTGTAACAAAGAAGACAAATCTTATCAATTCCATGCGCAATGTGGCTTTTTTCTTTCAAATTATAAACACTTTGGAGAAGGATACTGAATTTTCGAGAATTTGTATTTCATTTATTTGTACCATGTATTCGATATTTAGCGATTTGTATTGCATTAAGTTATTGAACATTTTTCACTATTTTGCATAATTATACGTTATTTATTAAGAGAAAATCATCCAAAACACCATAAATATGGTGTAATTGTAGTTTTGAGGAGACACACATGTATTAAAATGGTTGAAAGGCAACGTCTTGTCCATTCTAAGCATTGCGCAATGATTTGCAGTGGTGTCGAGCATCATTAGTGGGAGCTAGATCCATGATAGTCTCTCAGAGTTGTATAAATTACAAAATTATGACCCCAAAAGTCAACCAATAAGTAAGATAACGTGTTATTTTGTAACAAAGAGGACAAATATTGTCAATTCGATGCTTAATGTGGTGTTTTTCTTTCAAAGGATGAACACTTTGGAGAAGTATACTACATTTGATACTATATGTATTTCATTTATTTGTACTATGTGCTCGATATGCAACGATTTGTACTCCATTCTAAGTGTTGTGTAATGATTCGCAGTATTGCTCAGTATGCTGAATTTAAGAGAGTATGTACTTCATTTATATGTATCATGTACTCCATATGTAGCATTTTGTACTGTATTCGACTTATTGAACATTTTTTACTATTTTAAATAAATAAGGTGTAATCTCAATTTTGAGGTAATACAAGTATATTAAAATGGTTGGAAGGCAACATCTTATCCATTCAAAGTGTTGTATAATGATTCGCAATACTATTGAGTATATTGAATTTCAGAGAATATATACTTTATTTATATATATCATGTATTCCATATGTAGCGTTTGTACTGTATTTGACTTGTTGAACATTTTCACTATTTTGCAAAAATAAGGTGTATTTTTAATTTTGAGGTGATACAAATGTATTAAAATGGTTGGAAGGTAACATATTGTCCATTCTAAATGTTGTGTAATGATTCACAGTACTGTTCATTATACTAAATTTCAAAGAACATATACTTTATTTATTTGTATCATACACTCCATTTGCAGCATTTTGTACTCCCAAATTATCACCGGATTTCTCTGAACTTAATATCTTCCAAATAATAACACAATACTCACAAATGTTTTCCAAACTAACGTCTTCCAAAATAACAAAAACCAAATAACATCCAAACCGTAGAGTAACAGTTCAACAATCCGACAATTCAACAACCCAAAATACAATAGTTAATGTAGCAAGCCCTGTTCATGGGTCAGAATAGTGTATGTTATATGTGCACGCACCGAATCCATAGACCAACTTGCAACATAAACCCAAAGCCTTTGTTTGTCCCTGGCCCAACACTTTGCCCAAAGGCAAACATACACACCACAATCTAAGTCGCCATTTTGTTGCCGATTGGATCGTATTCCACTTCTTTATTGACATTATATCCCAATAAAATACGGAAGTATTGAGAATAAAATTTTGCCTGCAAGAAACATTGATCGTTTTAGATCATAATTTTATATTTTTTGAAGAATTGGGATAAAAGTTAAAAAACTTACAATAATTCTAGTTGATTGCTTGTATGTGGGGCCCATCACTGCGTTCATATGGACAAACTTGGAGCTTTGGGTGTCTAGTAAAAGGAGAAACCAGTGGAAATCAATATTGATGTGTATGATTAAATATCGACTCTTCTCTAGCATATCCGAAGTAACTTTTTCTAACATTCTATGGATGCTTATGGAGAATTCATCAACAAAATCCATGAAATCATCATCAATCACGGCCTTTATTTTTCGTTGCTTCATCATCAACAATATTTCACTCTATTCATCAACCAGGTGATTATTATTTTGGTGAAAATATCAAAATCATGTAATAGATTACTAAGAGAACTTCTTAGTACACTTGTACTAATGTAGACATACACCATATGTCATGGTTAGATTCTGTCCTGACTTGTCGACTTTGCAATATTGACAAGTAGCAATCGACTATATCACCTCTCAGTGGAGCTCCAAACAACTGGTCACATAACGACTCACCACCCAAAATGTGACCATCTCCATCCCAAATAGTTATTCTACAATGATAGGATAATTTTGTATTTAGAAAAATAAAGTCACCATTTATTGAAAAAAGTAAAATAAGAAGAAAATGTAATTACCCAAAATTATCTCTGTTAATAGAATTGTCAAGAACCTCTCGCTCGACATTGGGTATTTCATTGCGACCTTTATAATATGATTTTCCGCTATATGCCGAGAGATTTTCCTTAATAGTTATGTTTTTCTCCTTATTTTCCTTTTCCTCTTTCTCTTCCTCATCTATAATGGCAATCAGGACAACCTGTCCCTATTCGTAAATCATGACAACCAATTCAAAACAAAAAAAGGAAAGTTTAATATTTAGTATATTATGTAGTAGATTAAGTACATAACTTTGACAATTAAGTACATAAATAGAGTAATGAAGTACATTAATTACATACCGTGCTCTCCGTATTTTGCCCTCGATCACGACCACAAAAGCGATCGTGACCACGATCTCTAATAACCAACTATTTAGCCCTTTTAGATGGTGTAGTGCTTGGGGGGTGACGAAGTCTAATTTCCTTTTCGGGACCCTGTCAGTTCTGTTTTGGATATCCACCACAATGGAAGAAGCTAAGGTCAATGCAGCATTTATCGTCTTCTCATGGATGTTAGGATCATTCACTGACTCCTCAATGATAATGGGAGCATTCGCTGACTCCTCATTTATGATGGGAGCATTCACCGACAACTCACCGACACCATCATCATCACTATCATCATCCTTTCCTTCTAGTTTCACCCTCCTAACCGGCTGTTCATTTTTTTCTCTCTAGTATCTAATCCATCATTATTCTTTATTTTTTCATTTTCTTCACTTCATCCAACAGTCTTCTCTCCTTCTTTCTCTTCATCAGCCAACTCACCGACTTTCTCGTTGTTCTTATTTTTCTTTTCTTTCTCAACAACATCCTCTACAACCTCCTCAGCAGCCTTCTCTTTCTCCTTACCCTTCACCTTTTCACTTGCATCTACCCCCAATTCTGCAATCCCATATTTTTTGTGAAGAGCTTCTAATTCTGCAATCCTATATTGTAGTTCCTTGATTTCTTCATCTTTTGCTCTAAGAACAATTTCGATTACGGCATGATCAAAGGATGGCATTGTCGTGGAAGCAGCATCAGTTGGCTTTCTTATCGGAGCAAGCAAATCAAACTCTTTGGGAGCAGGGCTGAGGGGCAACCCTTGTTATGAGAAGAACCAATCAAAATTTATTTGTAATTTCACACTAATATCAAACAATTACATAGGAATGATAATGATTTATTACCATATCTTTCGTTATCGCTTTCAATTTCTCCTCGACAGCATTCACATTATTGGGTAGCTTACTTTCGCTCCACTAGTAAAATTGTGAAATTCATACAAACTTCGAGGGGTTCCCAATGATGGAATGCGTTCATAAATCCAAGCCTACCATTTATAATTTGATTTTTATATTCAACCAAAGATAAACAGAAGTAAAATTATTATTAAAGTGAATATCACCTACCATTAAACCAATAGTGCATCCATCGAAGTATTTTTTTCAGTGTATCCTCTCCAGTTTCTCCCCCGAGATGGTTTCTTATATCTTCAATCAGGAAGTTATATGCTGCTCCACCCCATGCATACTGACCAACTCTTGACAAATCATCAAAGTAAGGTAGGAGAAATCGTGGCGTCTAATAGTTACTCATCGAAAATAAAATACAATTAAAAACTAAAAATATATACAATCTACAAAAGTCACCTAAAGTCTCATCACTTTCTTTATGTACAAACTGCTCTAATTTTTTTTTACAATATTATCTCGGGTAACATTTTTTAGTTTTCCTCCAAACAACCGTGCAACAGTTAAAGACTCCATCTTCAACTTTACATCTATAGATTGTCCCACGTGCTGCAATCCTAAAACCATTGAGAACTCGGATGGAACATATGGAACTTTCACGTCTTTCTCGAATATAAAAGACAGCTTTCTAACGTCAAACCTCCTCAATATAGCTTCAATCTGAATGAAGCTAGCATTTAGTTTTGGCATTTCGAGGTATATATAGAACGGAGTCTTCTTCAATGCCTCAATATGTTTTAACCCCATTTTGGGTTTTAGATTTTCCATAGTGGACTGGAAATATTGTGGTGAGCATCGTGAATAAAGGTCTGAAACTCTAGGCATTTTTGCAATCAAATACAAAAAATATTTTAGTGCAGTCAGTACTCAAAGTTTCAGTTTCTGTACTCAAGTTGCTAGTATCTATACTAAACATAATTGATTCAATTTTGCAAGAAACCAACATATTATTTAATTAAATAGACCAAAATTTCATCAAATCTTTAATCTAGCAATCAATAAACCAACATACTTGAACCCTAAATCTAACAATCTTTAATCCAGCAATCAATTGTAAATTTGGGTGCCAAAATTTGAAAAAAAAAAAAAGCAAACCTAATCAATCAATGAAGTACAAATTCAGAAATTATCTCTACAATTCCAATAACCCAAATATTGATAAACCCTCAATTAAACAGATTCAAATTCATTCAATCATGTAAATCGTATATTCAGGTTCTAAAATCAAAAGAAGCATAAAACTTAACCAATGAAGCACAAAACCTAGCCAATGGAACACAAACTCAGCCCTTTTAAGTACATTTGTAGGGTTCTTCAAAATTTCTCTCTACAATTCCCATATAAGTGTAAAATCAAGTTCATAATATCCAAAATTACTTGCATAACAATTGAAATGAAATATTTATTTGCTCAAAGAAGAGTTCGAAAAAAAAATTAAGAAATAATACCTTATATTACTTTGGGAAAGTGAATGGCAGCGGGTTGTATGATCTTAGTGCTGGTTCGATCTTTTTCCCACACACGAACAAACGCGAAGAGAGAACAAACAGAGTGGAAGCAACACGAACAGAGAAGAGGAAGAAACGCGAAAAGAGTAGAGAAAGAAAAATGGAGAAAAACCGTTTAAGGCAAAAGCGGGAAACAGAGAGAAAGAAGAAAATGAAAGTCGTGAAATAGAGGAAGAAGAAAAGGAAAATAAAATCGCCTCTTGTCTCCAGAAACGTGTTTTCAGTTGTTTGGGGGAGGGGGCTGTTATTTTGGTTTTTTTTTAAGGGCAATAAAGTCTTTCTATACTAGGTAGGAAGTAAACTCTTAAAAAAAAAAAAAATTGGGAAGGAATCTCTCTAAACATTTAAGTAGGGACTGATCCCTAAATTAAAAATGGCATTAGGGATTTATTCCCAATTTACACAAGTTTAAAATGGCTTTAATTTCTAATCTTAAAAAAATATTGGATGAGCCACATATGCATTTTTTAGGTGAATTTATCGCTTTCGTATCTCTTGTCAGTTATTTTTCTAATATATAATCTCAACAACTTTTCTATAAATATCTTTCAAGCTCGATGTTCTATTACATATTTTTATCATTTGTTATTATAGTACTACACATGCGAAGAAGTAGCCAAGAGTGTGTTACTCTCGATATGAGTAACACAAAATAAATTGCACTTCATCGATCTATTGCATATATTCTAGCTGTAGTAGTAGCATTACAATGTGAGTTAAGACAATATAAAGCCCAAAAAATAAATATCAAAAGAAATATAATGTCTTTTCTCCCTTTGACAAAATTCATAGTTTATCTAAGACCATATTCATATGCAGTACACAATCCATGGACCATAAAATATTGAGAAAAAGAGAAAGCATGCAGCGGGGCTTGCAGCCTATCTTGTCATTCCCCCGTGAACAAATGGGGCCATTGTCACTCCTTGATTTTGTTGTTCAACATTTCCCCACCACCCTAACAATATTCACATAGAAGACAAATACCACAAATATTATTATATGTTACCCTAGAAAGCAATATTGGATTTAGAGTTATATATATATATATATATGTTCTGAACTCAAATCCAGCTCAATCAAATATGAATATATTTTTCTCCTCAAATTTTGCTCAATTTAACTCGATTAATACCACCCTATCCAACCTCTTTATCCTGACGCATTCCATAAAATTTTTAATTAATTAATATAACTGGATATTATTAAGTAGAAAGAAATTACCAGCAGACATGTCGAAACCTCGATGTTTGAGCTCACGATACTCTTGGCACAAAGCACACAATTCACAACAACAGTGGACGAGACAATCGGCGCAAGGGGTTTTAGGCAGCATGTATTGCCTTCTCATCTTGGAACGGTAGAAGCAAGAGTATATGCATGCCGTTCCCGTTATAAACGCTATTAGAGCATAAAGTGCTCCACTAGCTCCACAAGCTGCAAACATATCATCAATGTATGATGAATTTCAACCTTTTACTTATAACCGAAGTGGCACTACTAAATTAAATGAAGATATATGAGTTTTGTTTCCGAACTCTATTTCTTCATAATGTACCACAACTTATTTCTCAAGCAAAAATTTTGAGATTTTCTAAGGTAAGGTATGAGATAAATTAAATGAAACATTAGAATTTAGAATAGCTATTGGAAAAATTGGATCATGCATTCTGTGACTACTGCGAAATGACACTAGTAAATATACATATGACTTCACTTACAAGTGGAGCCTCTGTCTACAATCTCGGCGATTTGTCCGAATGTTATGCATGGGCAGCAACATGTTATGCAACCTGCAAAAGTTTAAAGATTTATGTTAATTACGCAAACAGCTATGCATTCAATGATCCGCAAATAATATATTTAAATGTCTCAAACAACCAAGCGTTCAATGACCCATTCACAAATCACAATGAGCGTGTATATATTATTCTA
>JACFYI010003776.1:1307622-1317686 GCA_014898755.1 Handroanthus guayacan
TATATTTTAGAGTTTATAAGCTATTATAAAGTGTTTTGTCATAATATTTAACAACTAAATTTTATAAACTCTCAAAACATGCAAACTATTAAGATCTTCTGAACTTTTCGTAAAATAAGGCAATATTCCTTACTTTTAAATAAAAATAAAACTAACTAATTTCTTAGAAACTCATAAACATGTTACGTTATAATAAAATGTATGAGCTTAATTATAAGATCATTTAAATATATAACTTTATTAATTGATACTGACTAAGTTTTTCCTTTTTCTGTTTTTTAGTTTCACCAATTTATAACACCAAGTTGTTAATTATTCTATATATTATATATATAAGTTCAGGATATACTATTTTTAAAGAGAAAAATCCAGTAACATTTGACCAAGGCTTTCTTTGACATCTTAGTTCTACTTACAAGGGCGCTCCGCCCTTAGCAATTCCGTTGGATTTACAGCTTTGGACAGCATCGATAGTTGAATTTTCTTTACATGAGATGGTAAGAATATTCTGAATTCAATGTCAGACAGCTAACGACATATATTTGGTCTTAATCTGTGTATAGTTAAAGTTTTTGGCATAATTCAAATGCGATTTTAATTGTCAAACAAGGGATGTCGTGTTTCTCATATACAGCGCATGATGGAAAGCGTAAAGTAAAGCGGTTGGTGAAATCTGAAAAGTCGTGTTATGCAATATATATGGTGTTGCTGGAAATATCTGTACTATAGATGAATATCTTAGTTAGTTATTTTAGCCAGTTATTAAGTCAATGTATAAAAATATAAAAAATAACGACAAATTAATTATAAAAAATTAATGATAGAATATTTTTCTTTAACTTTTCTTTTCTCTATTTCATTCTTTTCTTCAGTTATAAGTTTTCTTCTTTCCAAATTTATCTTTTGGTCATATTATTCTAGATAATAAATTCAAGTAAAAGTATTCAAGAATTATGGAATATTTACCGTTATTAAAAATAAATAAATATTTTTAATTTTTGTAAAAAAAAAAAAATTAGGTACATGTATCGAGCGTACCACAATTTAGAAAAGCACTTTAATTTGTTAATGTTGGTGAGAGATCGATTCTATATTGTTTAAATATAAAGAAAAATGAAAAAATTACGAACACAACAAGTTACATGGTTCGGCTGTGCCTCCTTCCACGGACAAAGGTAAACGATTTTCCACTATAATTGAGATAGAGTACAATGATTTTTTGACACACCGTTCTCAGAAAACCCAAAAAACACTCAGAATTCCTTTAAACCAACACAATTTCTTAGACAAATCTTGCTCATCAACTTCAAGGTTATTTAATTACCCAGTGGAGAAATCCCGAAATTATTTATCAAGTACCCAAATCAGTCCAATAGTAAGCTTCATTCCTAAAATCCTATTGCGTAGATTTTGTGAAATTTTTGAAACTGGACTCGTCAATATGGATACCTAAGTTAATTTTGAGTTTGTTTAGCGATGATGTGGAATATTGAATCAATATATTCAAGAAGTATCCTACGTCGCATGAAACTGTCAGGTTGGAGTCAGGAATTAGTTCTTATTATGTTATCAATTTTGTCGTCATAGCTTTTTTAAACTTACTAAAAATGTAAGCAAATAACTTGATAAGCCTAATATATCTTAAATACTACTGTCTAATCACATAATTAATAGAATCGAGCTACTTACACTACATAAATTAAAATACATTGTTTCGTAATTACGAATAAACTTCATGAAAAATTTCTAGGGTACTTCCGTCCAGATAACTCAACCAGATCAAAATAATGGGAAGTTCATTGGAATATATTTAGTGGGAAACTGACGACGTGAAAATTTCCTGCAATTGGTATTTGTCTGAAATTATATATTCTGAAAATAAGTTTTATATTCAACACCCTTTTTCAGTTGAGCTCATTTTTCCAAAAAATTATTAATGAAATCTTGTAGTTAAATTTTCGAACTACTTACAAGATGCTTTGAGAAGCTTTATAGTTAATAAAGTAAAAATATTGGAGTCATTCAAATAAGTAGGTATATGTACACACACACACAAATAGATGCAGAATTGAATTTTGGCATATCTGTTCTTAAAATTAGAAATATTATACGTTTTATCTTGTGATACCTGGAATATAAAAATATTGTTGTACATTTTTATTGAATCAAAAGGCTTAAATCGCAATATATATATATATATATATATTTATATTATACCTTTTCCTATTAACTTTATCTTTTATATTAAGTATATCCATTACTTCGCTTTTTAAAGTTTGAATTTTAATGTTAACATACATTCACATTTTTACACTTTGGTCAAAAAACATGTGCAGAAAATTAGTTTATGAAATAATTAATGACTTAAATGAAACGAATTAAGATTTTGCTTCCTCTTTCACAACTAGTTATGTTATTATATTCTGTCTAAACCATGTAATTTTAGCTAGTGAGAAAATTAAAAGTAAGAAAAAAAATATTTAAAATCAAGGTTCTCGGCAAAATCAATTAAAGTATGGTGGATGCTTACACTATTTCCATGCTAGTTCGTCGCTAATAAGTTCCTCGTGTGCCTTTGCAGCTGTAATATAATACCCAAAATGATAATATTAATTAGTGTATGTTAATAATGTAATAGACGCTTTTGACACTTCAACCCATATTGACTTTAAGCTGCGGTCTGGCTGTCACTATCAGAAAATCTTCATACAAAGCATCTGTAGCCTTCATCCATTTTTGACCAATCCTCGTGTTAGAAAAAGCCAAAACTTCTTAACTAAAATCCAGAAATTAGGTGTGTAGAAAACATTCGAACATTTTGATTTTTGATCATCTGTATATATATTCAAAATTAATAGATATTATTCGTACTAAAAAATATTCAAAAATATTTGTATTCATATCTATTAATTCTTAAATAGCCTAGATATAAATATTAAAACATCCATTTCCAAAATATCGGCATCTGTGCATAATTTTATATATAATTATTGATATAAATAACATAATGTATAGGTATTGAATCAAAATTTTTAAGTTTAATGTTTGGTATATCTTCATATACCGTTACTTACTAAGTTTATTTAATTTCTTACCTTAAGATAAGAGTTTATTTAAATTTTAATAATTGAGTCATTAAAATTAAAAAAAGAAACACATTTGCAATATAGCTCTTGGTGGAATCAAGTGGTTGTTGCTTTTGCTGCTTCCATGCTTCTTCCTGATCAATCAAGAAAGAATTTTCATCATGCGCCAGAATCACTATAATTATTATTATTTTAATATCCACTAAGCCAACATTGGTGCATGTTGCTTTTCACACTTTTAACGTAAATCGACTTTAAAAACTTTGGCTATCTGTCGATCTCTGTCAGAAAAGTTTCACATAAAATACCCAAACCCCACATCAATTTTTGACCAATCATATATGAGAACGCCAAAAACTCTCAACTAAAATCCAGAAATCAAACCGAACCTAACATGGGAAAACAGTTGAATATTTTTATTCCAAGATTAAAGTAAAGGAAATTACAAAAATATAGATAAATAAGCTTTTCTTTTTACGCGTTGTAGCAGCCAATAGTGACCAATTACATATCACTCGTTTGAAGACACAGCTTTTTTAAGCCCTATATATTTTCACCACCAATACGCCTTCTCCATCAACTTCATTTCAAAGCATATTTGACACTCCCATTTTAATCAGCTATATATTTACCTAAATTTCTTTTGTTTTTCTCTCTTCAAACTTCAAAATGAGTAGCTTCAATTGCATTATATATTCTTTCATCTTGCTCTTGTTGATCAATATGCAATGTGAAGCTCAACTATCTACCACATTTTATAACACTAAATGTCCAAATGCAACTACCATAATCCGCAATTCAATCCGGTGAGCAATATCCCGTGAGAGACGAATGGCGGCATCCCTCATTCGCCTCCACTTCCATGATTGTTTCGTTCAGGCCTGCGATGCATCAATCTTGCTCGATGAGACCGCTTCTATTCAAAGTGAGAAGACTGCATTCCCAAATGTCAATTCTGCCAGAGGCTACGAAGTCATTGAGGCCGTCAAGCTCGACATTGAGCGCGTATGCCCTGGAATTGTTTCTTGTGCAGACATACTCACTTTAGCAGCACGCGATGTCTCAGTCATGGTAATTAAATATATTACACGTCCCAAATTTGTTGCTCATCTATATGTTTTTCTCTTTGTATATCCTAAGATTTATGAAAAGTAAAGTTCAATTACAATTTTGAATTTGTAAATTAACAACAGGTAGGTGGTCCATCATGGAATGTGAGACTGGGAAGAAGGGACTCCACCACCGCAAGCCGTTCCCAAGCAAATACTGATCTTCCAGGTCCTTTAGACACTCTCGATCGGCTTATTTCTGGCTTTGCTAATAAGGGACTTAACGGCAGAGACATGGTTGCCCTATCTGGTAAGATTAGAAAAGTTATAGAAAAATTTAAATTAAGTTGAATATATATTTTTTCAAATGTATAATGACTGATTAATGACGGAATGTATATATATTTCAGGTGCCCATACAATAGGTCAATCTCAATGCTTCCTATTTAGAAACAGAATATACAGCAATGGAACTGATATCGACGCTAACTTCGCCAGAACCCGAAGACGCCAATGCCCTCAAAATGGTGGTGATGCAAATTTGGCCACTTGATTTGGTGACACCCAATTCCTTTGACAACAATTACTTCAGGAATTTGGTGCAAAGGAGGGGTCTTCTTCAATCTGATCAAGTGCTTTTCAATGGAGGATCAACGGACAGCATTGTTTCGGAGTATAGTAGGAACCCACGTACTTTCGCATCTGATTTTGGCAACGCAATGATCAAGATGAGCGAGATTCAACCCCTGGTTGGACAAAATGGAATCATAAGAAGGATCTGCAGCGCCATCAGCTAGTTACCCGATTTGCACCATAAGATTCGAATTTTTCCATTTATTGATCTCATAAATTTTCAATTTAATTTGTGACAGCTGATTTTACATATTCTTTTATCATTCATTAATAATTGTATCACTTAAGATCTATGTGTCTTGGATGATTTTACTTCCACATTTATAATTTCTTTTATATTTTGCTTGTCCAGATTATCAAATAAAATGATTCAACAACAAAAGGATATATGCATTATCTAATGAAGAGTGATGGTGAGAATATTCTTAAGAGGGGGTGAATTGGGCTTTGCAAATTTTAGTGCGGTGAAAAGAACTTTATCGCGCTCTGATTTGATAAAATAATTTTGATACAATTATTTTGAAAGTTTTCATAATAAATTTTTATTCAAAATTAGCGTAAATGAGGTTAACTTTAAGGTTGTACAACATTATTGGACCGAAATTTGTATACATCAGAGTAACATTCCCGAAAACTTATAAGCATAAAGTTGTTAGAAATTATTATTTTAGCTAGGGTCAAATAAAGCTACAAATTTTTTTGTAGCAAATCTAAATTTATAAACTAACAAAATTATTAGCTATCGTCAACTTCGTGGCGAAGAGATAGAGAAGGGAAATAATTCTACCTTTCCCTCCAATTTCTATTTAGGGAATTGGGTCCCGGCCTTTTTCTTTTTTCTGTTTTTTTTTTTTTTTTTGTGTTATCCAATTTTTCTTTTTTATTCCAACTCTGCAACTTAAGATGCCACATAGGATTTAATGAGGTTCAACACAGGCACAGTTGACATTTTACCAATTCCGGCCAAAAAAATAGGTTTTGGCAAGTTACAATATTAAATATGCAACAAAAAAAAAAAAAAAACGAAAGATGTAAGATTATTTTTGTTGGGCAAAAATATACCGGACCTTAAACGAAATAGGGCAGAGTTGCAAGACTAAATTTAATGTTCCCTCACATATTATATAGAGGTGAATTCTCTCAACAAAGTTCCATTAATTCACAATTATTAGGAAGCTAGTCAAGACAATAATTTAGCACCTTCGATTATCTATTTTAATTTATGTTTCATTTTCTATTTCCTTACACATATGCTTGCCAAGTGCATGACACAAATTTAATATAAGAAATAGAAAATAAAATATCGTTTTGAAATAGGGGATCCTAACTGAAAATTTAGTAATTTACCGGACCTATTCTAAAATAGCTAACAAACCTTTGTCTTTATTTCCAATATGAAGTCCTTTCTTAGAAGTCGACCACAAATAAAAGAATTTTAGTGCCCTGTCGCACACACTTCGATCTGTCCGTTTGGCCTTCTTTCCCCTCGTGATCACTATGATTCAATTGCACATGCACTTTTTTTGGTACATCATTTTATTTCATTTAGAGATAATTATACATATGCCCCTCCAAAATAGTAAAAGTATTAACTTCTCTCTTTTATTTTAAAATTACCGATACTTCTCCAAAGAAAATGCTTCGTTGGAAACCCAGATGAAAGTACTAAATTGACTATTTTACCCTTAATTTAATTTTTTTTTGAAAAATAATTAAATTCTTAATTATTAAATGACCATTTTTCCTAACATAGTAATAATATTTATATTTATGAATGGATGTATCTATATTAATGTCTCCATAGTAAAAAATGTGTCTTTGTAAACAAATGAGGGTAAATGTCATGTTTTGAAAAATACAAGGGTGATCATTATTATAGAATAGGAGATATATATAGGAGAGATAATTGTCGTTGTCTATACTATATATAAAATGTGAGAGATAAAAGTAGTTTTCATTTTTTTTTTTGGTACTGTTTTTTTTTATTCTTCCGAAATTTCCCTTTATAATATTTACTTGCTCTAATAAACCATATACAACCTAACTTTCTCTTAATTAAATTATGCATGTATCTTATTCTAATTACTATATACATAAGATGTGCAATATATTTTAATATATATATAAAATTTCACTTTTTTTTATATATACGCATTGAGTGTGTAACAAACGTTGGTATGTAAAAATTCACTTGAGTTGCTTTTTGTATTGAATATTTCATTAAATGAAAATTACATTACGTTACATTATACAATTAATCTAGCATGGAAGGAGCGTGGGTTATTAACGGAAAGAACTCGTTTGAACTGGCTAGTTAACTGCGCTACAAATCCTTCTTATGATCCCATTTTGTCCCGTAAGTGGATCAATCTCACTCATCTTGATCATTGCATTGGCAAAATCAGATGCAAAAGTCCGTGGATTTCTACTGTACTCCGAAACAATGGTATCCGTTGATCCTCCGCTGAAAAGAACTTGATCGGATTGAAGAAGACCCCTCCTTTGCATCAAATTCCTGAAGTAATTGTTGTCAAATAAATTGGGTGTCACCAAATCAAGAGGAGCCAAATTTCTATCGCCACCACTTTGAGGGCACTGGCGCCTTCTGGTGTTAGCAAAGCCGGCATCGATGTCTGTTCCGTTGCTGTATATTCTATCACGGAACAAGAAGCACTGGGCTTGACCTATTGTGTGTGCTCCAGATAAGGCAACCATATCTCTCGCACTCAGTCCTTTTCCTGAGAAGGAAGAAATAAGTGTGGGAAGATCAGAAGAAGGGCCTGGAAGATCACTGTTTGCTAGAGAACGGCTGGCAGTTGTAGAGTCCCTTCTCCCAAGCTTCACCTCCCATGATGGACCACCAACCTGTTTATTGATCACAAAAGTTAATATCAAATTTTGGGTTCAATATTATATATATATGTATGTACATGTATGTATATTCTGTGTATAGATTTATCTTTGTGCTTCTTTGTTATGTGTTACAATTGAAATAATATATAAAGAAATTAATAATAAAGCATATGTAGACTCACAGCAACAGAGGCATCACGAGCTGCTAAAGTAAGTATATCTGTGCAAGAAACAACTCCAGGGCATAGACGCTCAACCGCACTCTTGGCGGCATCTATGACTTCGTAGCCTCTGGCAGATTCAACATTTGGAAAAGCAGTCTTCTCACTTTCAATAGAAGGGGTCTCGTCAAGCAAAATTGATGCATCGCAACCCTGAACAAAACAATCGTGAAAATGGAGACGAATGAGGGACGCCGCCATCCGTCTCTCACGAGACACTGCTTGTCGGATTGATGTTCTGATCGTAGCAACTGCACTTCGACATGTGGTGTCGTAAAATGTGGGAGATAGTTGTGCTTCAGATGGTATGGTACTGGAGAGAAAAAGGAGTGTTGTTATGGCAAAAATTGTGCTAAAGGCCATTTGAGAAAGATGAAGTATGTGCAGTTAGAATAGTTCGATACTGAAGTTTATGGAGAAGAAGGGTTTATTGTGTGTGGATTTATAGTGCATCAGAGTATGAGTGATCACGAAAAAAAGTGTAGAGTTGTATGGGCAAGCTGTTGGTCTCCATTATTGATCAAAAAAAAAAGCTGTTGGTCTCCATTGGCTGCTGAACCGTGTTGATGCACTACTATTTGTCCGTATTAGATCTAGTCTTCGTGGTTGTGAGTTTTTTTGCCTCTTTTGATAAAAAGTGCGATTGACTTTGATGATTGGTATGACAAGTGGGATTTGGGCATTTTGTGTATATTTTGGTCCACAACTTGTCATGGACAAGCAACAGCTAATTATGGAGATCACTGGGAAGCATAATTCAAAGGCTTGTTAAGACAAAGTTGTAGTTTTATCGGCGGGAAAAATCGTTTTTCTCTATCCCATAATCATTAGTGATATCTAAAAAACGATTAAGACAAAAGAATGTACAGAATCTAAGGACAAAAGTGTAAATCTCAGCTCATGTTCCGGAAAATTCCTGTAATTATACCATTTTTTACTTTTAGTCTTATATATATTGATTCAACAATTTTAGTCTTGAAGTATTAAAAAATTTGTATTTTATATCCATTTTTAGCAATTTTAGTTCTACTCACATAACTAAAATTGTAAATTTATCATTACTTACAAGACTAAAATTATTGAATTAATAACCGGACAAAAATGTTAAAAATGGGCATAAATTGCAAATTATTACTACGTACAAGGCTAATATTGTTGAGTCAATATATACAAGACTACAAGTGAAAAAATAGTATAGTTACATGATTAAAAATGTAATTTTTCTTGTCATGTCCCAAAACTAAAGAAGATCGAATTGTAGATTTTGTCTCAAACGAGAAGGCTCGTAAACTCCATTGCATTGAAGGAATTTATGCACCAGTTCATCTCATTGGAGTGGTTTTGTCTGAATATGCCTCTCATGTTCTTACGAGTGTAACAAAATTTATTCTAAAATATGAAAGAAGAAATAAAAAGCGTGTGAAGAATAAAAAGTATTTGTCATTACTTCACTAACAAGAACAAAAAATATATTCAGAAAATAAACTTTTTTGAAAAAATGAATAGTTTTACATAGATCGATTGACTTGTTAAAAATCTTAAAATTTATATTTTTCAGTTAATTAATCCTTTTTAGATATGCAAAATATGTTTAAATAGAACCATAATGTAACCAATAATTTAAGTCTATCATAAGTATGCGAAATTACTTCCTTTAACATCCAAAAATTCTTGTCTTATTTTTATATTGTCAACAAATTAACAAAAACATATTCTCCATATTGCGTCAATGAAAAACATGAGCAAATTATTGCGTGGTTTATTATGTGATTGGAGTAATTGAATTAGATTATTTATCCCGTTTTAAATTTATCTAAGAAATTTCATTGATTGATACATAAATTCGGAATTTATCAAATACTTTCAACTGAAATTATTTTAGTTTTTCAATATCACAATCAATTATCTAAAGAAAATTTCTTATTAAGTATAGAAATTTATAGTTTAATGTAGTTAAAAGTTTTCCCAAGTTTAAGGAATAATGCTGATTATAACACTAACTTTTTTTTAAATTATATTTGTATGTATATTTTTTTATATTTATGTCATACATATTTATATGCTCAGTTTTTTCCTATAATCATCTAGAGAAAAACAATTCCATCTAGATAAATTACAATACATTGGTGGAATAAGGTCAAACTAAAAAAGTTAAAATTGAAACTAAGAATCGTGTGCAATTATTTATATTTTTTTAGATTAATATAAAAAATTAATTCACG
>JACFYI010003776.1:1317786-1331421 GCA_014898755.1 Handroanthus guayacan
TTATGACCCAATTTATTTCATTATTTTATTAAACTAATTTGAAGGGTATTTTTGCTATTGCGTACTTTAACCGACTTAATCCTATACAATCCAAAACAAACACACATCCAAACTAAAGTCAACTAGATATATATTAACGTTGAAAGTAAACAAAAACCCAAATTCATATTACCCATTTAAACTCACTTTTATACTATCAATATCCCAAACTCACATTATACCCAAAAGTCAACGTAAACATGTCTTTTGGGTTTCAAATTAAAGTTAATTTATATATCTTGAGATTAACAATTATATTTGTCAAAGCATGGAGTATAGCATGTCTGAGTCTAGCACATGTCTAACTCAAAAGTATCACCTCTCTTGTTTAATAATTTGATACGCATGTATATTAGTTTTAGCATGTATTTAATTATTTTTTTATAAATATAAATTTGAATTTATTTGGTAATTTACTCACTTCACGGAAGCATCCTTTATTAAACAAAAAATTCATAATAAATTTAATAAGAATCCATTACTAATATATAATTCAGTAGTGATGGAATTTATTGCATAAAAAATTTGTTAGTATATATACGTATATGTATACATATGTTTCTTATTGATTAATTTTGTGATGGATTTGAAATTTATCATAAGTAACTTCTATAATAGAATTTCTATAACAGATTGAAAAATTATTATAGAAATTTATCACACATTCGATATAAATACCATCATCATTCATATATATATATATATATAATGGAATCTTCTATATTTTAAATCAAATGAGATGAAAAAGTGCGATTTTTCTTCAATGAAATTGCTGAAACCGTGATGTTTGACAGGAGATATACAATTTGTTCTTTAGTTCTGGGACATGAGATTGAGATTGAGGTTTACTTTTCTAACCAAGCCTTCGAAACACTGTACTCAGTAGTTAGCTGGTTGTGAGCAGGATACATACCTAACACAAATTGCCCAAATACAATCCCATTTTTCTGACCAATAATCAGACATACAAGTCAATCTCACTTTTTTTCATTAAAAGAGCCGAAAACTCAAAACCAGTAAGACAAAATCTAATATTGAAAAATAGACAGCAGTACAATGTCAACGCGCTTCAGCTGCCAATAGCGACTAGTAGCTTGCCATACTATTCTATATTTTTATCGTAATCATTCAAACTCTCATGCACTATAAATCCACGCAAAATATGCCCTTCTTCTCCACCAACTTCAGTATCAAAATCATCTAACTTCACAAACTTCGTCTTTCTCAAATGGCCTTTAGCACAATTCTTGCCATAACAGCACTCCTTTTTCTCTCCAGTACCGTACCATCTGAAGCACAACTATCTCCCACATTTTACGCCACCACATGTCCAAATGCAGTTGCTACAATCAGAACTTCAATCCCTCATTCGCCTCCATTTTCATGATTGCTTTGTTCAGGGTTGCGATGCATCAATTTTGCTTGATGAGACCCCTTCTATTGAAAGTGAGAAGACTGCTGGTCCAAATGACGGGTCCGCCAGAGGCTATGAAGTCATAGATGCCGCCAAGAGCGCGGTTGAGCGTATATGCCCTGGCATTGTTTCTTGTGCAGATATACTCACTTTAGCAGCTCGTGATGCCTCTGTTGCTGTGAGTCTACATATGCTTTCATTATTAAGTTCTTTATATAGTATTATGAACATAACACAAAATTAAGAAGCATAAAGATAAATCGATCTGTACACAGAATGTACATATATTGACATATATAAATATAAATTATTCAATCCAAAAATTGATATTAATTTTTGCAAGCAATGAACAGGTCGGTGGTCCAACATGGGAGGTGAAGCTTGGCAGAAGGGACTCTACAACTGCCAGCCGTTCTCTAGCAAACAGTGATCTTCCGGGTCCTTCCTCTGATCTTCGCACGCTAATTTCTTCCTTCTCAAGAAAAGGACTGAGTGCAAGAGATATGGTTGCCTTGTCAGGAGCACACACAATAGGTCAAGCCCAATGCGCCTTCTTCCGTGGTAGAATATACAGCAACGGAACAGACATCGATGCCGGTTTTGCTAGCACCAGAAGGCGCCAATGCCCTCAAAGTGGTGGCGATAGCAATTTGGCACCACTTGATTTGGTGACACCCAATTCATTTGACAACAATTACTTCAGGAATTTGATGCAAAGGAGGGGTCTTCTTCAATCCGATCAGGTTCTTTTCAGTGGAGGATCTACGGACAGTATCGTGTCTGAGTATAGCAGGACCCCACAAAGGTTCTTGTCTGATTTTGCGAGTGCAATGATCAAGATGAGTGAGATTGAGCTGCTTACGGGCCAAAATGGGATCATAAGAAGGATTTGTAGCGCAGTTAATTAACTGGTTAACTAAAAGTTAATTTTTTCTGTTAATTACCATTGTTTCCTTTCATGCCAGAGTAATTGTATAACTTTTGTTTTTTTTTTTGGAATTACTAAGGTTGCAGTAACAATTGTGTAGAATTGTGTTCTTTCTGTTAATTACTAAGTTAATTTCTGTAGAATGAAAAAATGCATGGGTTCATTACTAAGGTTGCAGTAACAATTGTGTTCTGTTTTTGATTTGGCGATTGCACTTTTTTTTTTTTTTAAAAAAAATCATAATCTTGTGTTACGACAAGAAGTATATATTATTACCTTAATGAAATGATGTACTGAAAAAGAATGCATGCATGACTGAACTATATTTAGAGGATCACGAGAGGAAGAAGGGCATACGGACAGACCATGTGTGGGACTGAGCATTGGTCGATAAAATCCTGTAATGATCTAACCTTATATTTGTAAATCATTCTAGAAATGGATCCTATATTATTAATCATGTCTTGACTAAGTAAGAATAATATTAAATGGAACCTGGTGCAGACTGCAGAAAATTCAACCCAGGTTATATGCTAACACCTATTTGACGTGGAGATTATACGTATGCTAATCATGAATTTGTCCGTAACTTTAATGCTTATAATTAAACTTGAAAATAATTATTTAGTTTTATATGACAATTTATTATTTAAATTATTTATTTATTCATATAGATTTGAATATCATTAGTTACAAATTTGTATCTAAAACAAATCCTTAATCTAACACCAGTTTTAAGAAAAAGATTTACGTAATTCAAAGGACCATGTTCCTTTTAGCCTGCATAGCAAGGAACTAGTAGTGAATGGGGGCACTTTTTTGTCCATTTCTTTGCCTGTACAACAAATTCGATTACCTTCAGGATCCCAAAAAAAAAAAAAAATTCGATTAAAAATATTAAATTTAATTATTAGATTAATTATATACAATATCATAAAATTTGAATATTTTTTGTTGAGAATGTAAAAATTGAATTAAATTTATAATTTACATCAAAAAATTTTATTCAACAAGCTAAAAATATATTAAGCAATAACTTTAAAGTCGTCACATTTAAAAACAGTATAGATTTTATTAATACTGAACTTTAAGAGAACATTATAGTTAATTTGTTATTTCTGTTAAATTTCACAAATATCTAATTTTTTATTAAACTTGTTTTGTTGATTTAGAAAAGTGATATTTAGTTCATTTACATCTCAAGTGACAATTTTTAAATGCATTTTTATTACATATATAGATTACTATTCAATTGTAAAATTTAAAAATTTAGCTAACAGTATGAAAATTTTGTGAATAACATAAATGATTAGTTGATATCCAGTTATACCCAAACCCAATGCGTCTCTGGGTGGTATAGGGTAAACCTAGACCCAATATGTATTTGAGCAACTTTAGGTAGAGATCCAATGGGTCTTGGTAATATAGTAGATCCAATACATACACTCAATGAGTCTTGGGTAAAGTAGGGTAGGATAGAGAATGTGTAATACAATATGAGTGTTTTAGGGTAATGGGCTTGGGTAAAGCAATGCCTAGAGGTGTCAAACGGGTCGGGCCAGCCTGCGAAACCGTTTAGCCCAGCCCGAACCAGTACCGGGCTTAGGCGGGCTGAAATTATTTTTGGGGAGGCCCGACCCCTAATCGACCCTTTTAATAATGGGACCGGGCCTAAACGGTGTCAGGCTAAACGGGCCCAGGCTAAAATTAAACGAGCCGAGTTTTTTTTTTTTTTAATTTTTTAAAGTAATCCTTGATGTAATTGTAATAAAGAAGAAGAAATAAGCTATTTTCAACTCATTTAGTTCAAAGAACTCTTAAAAATGTAAAAAGAAATACAATAAATTTTACATACAACTATTTTATTAACATGACATAAATTTAAATAATTTAAAATAATTTTTTTTTAAAGTATTAATGTAATATAATATTTAAAGTATTATTTTAGTTGTATTTTTTAGAAATATAATATTTTCATCAAACACTTAAATAATATTACGTCTTGAAAGTTTTATATAGTATAATTTTTTAAATACTAAATTAAATTAAATGATTTAACAAACATAAAAAAAATATAATTATAGATTTAAGAAAAACACCACTTTTGTAAGTGGTGAGGGGTTAATTTGAATGAAAATAGTGACATAATTACATAACTAAATCTCAACAAATTGCTTTATTAAAAAAATTACTAATATACTAGACAATATTTTTAAAATGTTATTTAATTTTATTTTATTTGATTAATTTTTTACTTTTTTTAGTTTTATCTTCTTCTTTTTTTTTTAAATTTTAACCAATTTCGTAAATGGTTCTGATTCTGGTCTAGTAACCAGCCCGCCTATGAACAGTAATCACGCTAGCACGCCGCGGCACGTTTTGACACCTCTAGTAATACCTACCCAGTTCCCATTGACAGGTCTAATTATTCCTTACCCTCAAAACTAAGACCTTTTTTATACTTTACTTATCAAATTATTTTTCGCCTCAAACGATCATATGAACTTGTAGAATATTTTCACAATGCCTCCGAATCAAGATTTAGTCGAGTATTATGTAATATTCCCTAAGGATAGTAAAATACCATCGGCGATTTGTAATGAGAGTTAGTAGAACTCGCAAATTGCATGAGAACAAAGAATGCCAGTGAGAACTCATCTTTTGCAAGAACAGTTCCTATCCCTCAATGCAGTCCAACTCTATTTCGAAAATAGCCTCCTACCTCAAACTCATTCTTCCAATTCCATTGTGCTCATCGGTGGATGTACGACAAAATTAAAGTATCTCTTAATTACAAATTGTCGGTAGTAATTTTAGGGAATATTTCATAACATTTCACCAGAAACTAAGTCTATGGAGCAATTTGGATATTTTGAAAATTCTTATATATGATCGTTTAAGGCAAAAAATATTTTGATACGTAAAGTATAAAAAGAGTTATAATTCAGGGATGAAGGCATACATAGTTGGAAATTTGGAATGGGCAGATATCTCTGTGTAAATCGGTTGGCATAAAAAGTGCTGATTGCCAGCCTCGCGCCACCCTTATATGCTACATTCCACAAGTTATAATTAGTAGACCTGCCTAACCTAACAAAGAGATAAATTGGGGGACCTGACCCAATGCATTCCTACATTAGGATAAATTCTTTTGTGACGTTGTTAACTTTTGTGTCAAGGATTCCATGGGGCATATTTAGATGCACCACCACATTTTTCAAGATAGTCCGAAATACTGAATATATGCAATCAAATAATAATAATTGTGGTAAAAGTAATATTCAATAATTCAAAATCAAGAGACATGGTGGATGTAGTAGTCAATGATTTAAAAAGTCGAGGAAAAAAACATTATTCGTTGTGACTGCATTTAAGTGAAAACATCCACTACGATTATATGCCATGTTGAATTTTCCATTACCCTCACAGAATCACACGTTATTGCCATGATGAATTCTTAACAAATGACTTTTTTCATCATTATTTTCTGTTAACGTCAGCGTCCAATCGTGATAATTGATCAAATTTCTTGTAGTTATGTATAACATATACATATATATATATATATATATAAAGTTTAATGCTGATTGCAAATTAAATTGGTCCCACGGTTGTGGCCTGTGGGTCACATGCACTTTAGATTTCACATGAGAAGCACGCATCCTAATCAACTTTCCAAAAAAAGCTACATTTTTTATTCTGACCACAAAATATTGACAATAATTTATTGTTATATTTTGCATTCATCTGGTTTATGATAATTTTCGTCCAACA
The DNA here is from genome assembly GCA_014898755.1 of Handroanthus guayacan. Lineage (NCBI taxonomy): Eukaryota > Viridiplantae > Streptophyta > Magnoliopsida > Lamiales > Bignoniaceae > Handroanthus > Handroanthus guayacan. The sequence continues at coordinate 1,323,942 of JACFYI010003776.1, forward strand.
ATGTTTTCGAACATTAAAATCATCTTATTTCACGCTAATTTTGGATAAAATTTTCAAAATACTCTACCTTTATAAAAAATATTTAATTATCAAATCAAAATTCTTGAGTTTCTTTTTCATTGCATTAGAATTTTGCAAAGATTAATTTTTCACTCTCAATCACATACCTTTTCATTTTAGTGTTTTCGTTGAAAAATGTAATCTGGTCGCTTGGACGAGAAGTTAATATTAGAAAAATTAATCTGGAAGTAAAATCATCCAAGGCAGATAGAACTCATCACAATTTAAATTAACGAACACTGCATCATGGAAGAATACAAAAAAGATTATTATTGTGAGGAATACAATTAATGAATTATAAATGAAAACATTGCAAAATCAGCAACAACTTGGCAATGAAAGTTATATTATATGGTTTATAAATGGAAAAAAATCGATTTTTCTGTGCTATATGGCGTAGCTTGTGCCTGGAGTTAACCAACTAGTTAATGGCGCTGCAAATCTTTCTTATGATTCCATTTTGTCCAACCAGGGGTTGAATCTCGCTCATCTTGATCATTGCATTGGCAAAATCAGATGCAAAAGTTCGTGGGTTCCTACTATACTCCGAAACAATGCTGTCCGTTGATCCTCCATTGAAAAGAACTTGATCGGATTGAAGAAGACCCCTCCTTTGCACCAAATTCCTGAAGTAATTGTTGTCGAAGGAATTGGGTGTCACCAAGTCAAGTGGTGCCAAATTCGAATCACCGCCATTTTGAGGGCATTGGCGTCTTCGGGTTCTGGCGAAGTTAGCGTCGATATCAGTTCCATTGCTGTATATTCTGTTTCTAAAGAGGGAGCATTGAGCTTGACCTATTGTATGTGCTCCTGCAATATATATACATTCCGTCATTAATCAGTAATTATACATTTAAAAATTTATATATTAAATTTAATTTAAATTTTAATATAATTTTTCTAATCTTACCAGATAGGGCAACCATGTCTCTGGCATTAAGTCCCTTATTAGCAAAGCCAGAAATAAGCTGATCGAGAGCGGCAAAAGGACTTGGAAGATCAGTATTTGCTTGGGAACGGCTTGCGGTGGTGGAGTCTCTTCTTCCCAGTCTCACATTCCATGATGGACCACCAACCTGTTGTTAGTTTACAAATTCAAAATTGTAATTGAACTTCAATTTTTTAATAAATCTTAGGATATACAAAGAGAAAAATATACATATAAGCAACAAATTTGGGACATGTAATATATTTAATTACCATGACTGAGGCATCGCGTGCTGCTAAAGTAATTATGTCCGCACAAGAAACAATTCCAGGGCATACGCCCTCAACGTCACGCTTGACGGCCTCAATGACTTCATAGCCTCTGACGGAATTGACGTTTGGGAATGCAGTCTTCTCACTTTGAATAGTAGGGGTCTCGTCAAGCAAGATTGATGCATCGCAACCCTGAACGAAGCAATCGTGGAAGTGGAGACGAATGAGGGATGCCGCTATTCGTCTCTCACGGGATATTGCTCGCCGGATTGAATTGCGGATTATGGTGGCTGCATTTGGACATGTGCTGTCATAAAATGTGGTAGACAGTTGAGCTTCACATTGTATATTGATCAACAAAAGCAAGATTAAAGAATATATAATGCAATTGAAGCTACTCATTTTGAAATTTGAAGAGAGAAAAACAAAGAAATTTAGGTAAATATATAGCTGATTCAAATTAGAGTGCTAAATACACTTTGAACTGAAGTTGATGGAGAGGAAGGCGCATTGTAGTGAATATATATAGGGCTGAAAAAGTTGTGTCTTCAAACGAGTGATCATGTAATTGGTCACTATTGGCTGCTACAACGCGTAAAAAGAAGCTTATTTATCTATTTCTGTAATTTCTTTTAACTTAATCTTGGAATAAAAATATTCAACTGTTTTCCCACGTTGGATTAGGTTTGATTTCTGGATTTTAGTTGAGAGTTTTTGGCTTTTCATATATGATTGGTCAAAAATGGATGTGGACTGTGGGTATTTTATGTGAAGCTTTTCTGACAGAGATCGACAGCCAGACAAAGTTTTTAAAGTCAATTTACGTTAAAGGTGTGAAAAGCATCATGCACCAATGTTGTCTTAGTGGATATTAAAATAGTAATAATTATAGTGATTCCGACGCATGATGAGATTCTTTCTTGATTGAGGAAGAAGCATGGAAGCAGTAAAAGCAACAACCACTTGATCCCACAAAGAGCTATATTGTGAATGTGTTTCCCTTTGTAATTTTAACGATTCAATTATTAAGAATAAATAAACTTTTTTTTTAAGGTAAGAAATTAAATAAACTTAATAAGTAATGGTATATGAAGATTTACGAAACAATAAACTTAAAAATTTTGATTCAATACAACTGTCTATATGTATGTCTAAATCTAGTATCACTACAAAAATCACCTTTCACTCATGGAAATTTTGTGGATTCGTGATAGATTTGTGATTAGTTACTAACAGGAATTAAAAAAGAATAAAATATAAATAAATGATGGTACTTGTAACGCACTTCAAATAAATTTCTATAGTATTTCTTTTTTTAGATTGTGATAAAAAACTCTTATCACAAAAGTTAGTATTTTGACGGATTTCAATTTTATCATAGAATTAATCAGTAACAAAATATATACTAACAAATTTGTGAGAAACAAATTCCATCATAGAACCTTTTTTGGCGATGAATGTAATTAAATTTGGGATGAATTTTTTTGTTAGTGAAGGAGTGGCTTCTTATAGTGTATATATTTATGTGACTACAACAATGTTTTGCTGATCTTGTAATCTCCTCGAGACATATATAAAATATATTTTAGAGTTTATAAGCTATTATAAAGTGTTTTGTCATAATATTTAACAAATAAATTTTATAAACTCGCAAAACATGCCTATTAAGATCTTCTGAACGTTTCGTAAAATAAGGCAATATTCCTTACTTTTAAATTAAAATAAAACCAACTAATTTCTTAGAAACTCATAAACATGTTACACTATAAAATGTGTGAACTTAATTATAAGATCATTTAAATATATAAGTTTATTTATTGATACTGACTAAGTTTTTCCTTTTTCCTTTTCCTTTTTGTAGTTTCACCAATTTATAACACCAAGTTGTTAATTATTCTCTCTCTCTCTCTCTCTCTCTCTCTCTCTCTCTCTCTATATATATATATATATATAAGTACAGGATATACTATTTTTAAAGGAAAAAATCCAGTAACAGTTGATCAAGGCTATCTTTGACTTCTTAGTTCTATTTACAAGGGGCGGTCCGCGCTTAGTTTCATGCAATTCCGTTGGATTTACAGCTTTGGACAGCACATAGGGGCGGTCCGAATTCAAAGTAAGTTATTCATTAATTAATACAGGATTGGTTTCAGACAGCTAACGACATATTTTTGGTCTTAATTTGCGTATAATTAGAGTTTTTGTTATAATTCAAATGCGATTTTAATTGTCAAACAAGGGATGTCGTCTTTCTCATATACAGCACATAATGCAAAGCGTAAAGTGAAGAGGTTGGTGAAAACTGAAAAGTCGTGTTATGCAATACATATGGTGTTGTTGGAAATGCATGTGCTATATCCATGATGGATATAGTGTACGAACACCCTAGTAAGCTATTTTAATCCGTCATTAAATAAATGTACAAAAATATAAGAGATAATAACAAGATAGCTAGTTATGAAAAATAAAAACAAAATATTTTTCTTCTAACTTTTTTTTTTCATATTTATTTTTTTATTTCATTTTTTTTTTCTCCAATTGTAATTTTTCTTCTTTCCAAATTTATCTTTTGATCATGTTATTCTAGATAATAAATTTAAGTAAGAGTATTAAAAAATGATGGAATATTTATCATTATTAAAAATAAATAAATATTTTCAATTTTGTGAAAAATATTAGGCACATGCATCAAGTATGCTACAATTACTAGAAAAGCACTTTAATTTGTTAATGTTAATTGGATGAGAGATTGATTCTATATTGTTTAAATACAAAGAAAAATGAATGAAAAATGAAAAAATTACGAACACAACAAGTTTCATGGTTCGGCTATGCTTACTTCCACGGACATATATAAACGATTTTGCACTATGATTGAGATAGAGTACAATGATTTTTTGACACACCATTCTTACAAAACCCAAAAAACACTCAGAATTCGTTTAAACAATACAAATTCCCAGACAAATCTTGCGTATCAACTTCAAGGTTATTTAATTACCCAATGGAGAAATCCCGAAATTATTTATCAAGCTCTGTTGCACATTAGAAAATCAATTACCCAAATAGGCCCAATATTAAGCTTCATTCCTAAAATCCTATTACGTAGATTTTATGAAAGTTTTGAAATTGGACTAGTCAACATGGATACCTAAGTTAATTTTGAGGTTGTTTAATGATGATGTGGAACATTGAATCAATATATTCATGAAGTATCCTATGTCGGATGAAGCTGATCGAGGTAGAGTCACGAGCTAGTTCTTATTATGTTGTCAATTTTGTCGTCATAGCTTTTTTAAACTTATTAAAAATGTAAGCAAATAACTTGATAAGCCTAATTTATCTTAAATACTACTGTCTAATCACATAATTAATAGAATCGAGCTACTTACACTACATAAAATACATTGTTTTGTAATTACGAATAAACTTCATGAAAAATTTCTATGATACTTCGGTCCAGATAACTCAACTAGATCAAAGTTATGGGCAGTTCGTTGGAATATATTTAGTGGAAAATTGTTGACGTGAAAATTTCCTACGATTGATATTTGTATGAAATTATATATTCTGAAAATAAGTTTTATATTTAACACCCTTTTCTTGGTTGAGCTCATTTTTCTAAAAAATTATTAATGATACTTTTAATTAAATTTTCATACTACTTATAAGATGCTTTGAGAAGCCTTATAATTAATTAAGTAAAAATATTGGAGTCATTCAAATAAGTGCTACTTGTAGGTACATGTACACACACACACACAAATACATGTAGACAACTAAATTGAATTCAATTTTGGCATATATGCACTTAAAATTATAATTGATACGTTTTATACTTGGAATATAACAAATATTGTTGTACATTTTTATATATTTATATATTATACCTGTTCCTATTAACTTTATCTTCTATATTATGCATATCCATTACTTTACTTTTTAGAGTTTGAATTTTCATGTTAACATACATTCATCACATTTTTAAAATTTGGTCAAAAAACATGTGCAAAAAAATTAGTTTATGGAATAATTAATGACTTAGACGAAACGAATTAAGATTTTGTCTCCTCTTTCACAACTACTTATGCTATTATTATGTCTCAACCATGTAACTTTAGCTAGAGAAAAAATTAAAAGTAAAATAAAATCAAGGTTCTCGGCAGAATCAATTAAAGTGTGGTTGTTGCTTACACTATTTCCATGCTCCTTCCTGGTTAATAAGTTCATCGTGCGCCCTTGCCACTGTAATATAATATCCAAAATGATAATATTAATTAGTTAGTAGATGCTTTTGACACTTTAACGTAAATTGACTTTAAGCTTTTGTCTGGCTGTCACTATCAGAAAATCTTCATACAAAACACCTATAGCCCACATCCAGTTTTGACCAATCCTCGTGTTAGAAAAAGCCAATGCTCCTTAACTAAAATCCAGAAATTCGGTGTGTAAAAAATATTTGAATATTTTGATCGTCTGTATATAAATTCAAAATTAATAGATATTATTCAAATTCAAAAACATTCAAATATATTTGTATTCATATCCATTGTTAAATAACCCAGATATGAATATTACAATATTCATATATGCATTTGTGCATAATTTTATTTATATATATGTGATTATTGATATAAATAACGTAATTTATAGGTATTGAATAATATATAAAAATAAAATTAAATTGTACACTAGATATTAAAAATTTAGTCTATTTTGGCATATATGAAGTAATTTGGGCATTCGTATAAAAAAGAGCTTTTTGCATAAACATTCCTTGTGAAATTTCTAACTGGCAAAAAATCCATCCATTATTTTTATTAGCAAATATACCCTATGTGTTAATTAGTCAATGCATTACAGGCCCATGTTAATTAGTCAATTCATTGCAGGCCCCTATACCCGATGCGTGTAACCCACTCGCGGCAATTGAAAGTGGTTGTGTAATTAATGGCATAAAAAGACAAAATTGTCCCTATATTTAAGAGCTTCTTGCAGAAACACCTCATGTAAAATTTGTAATTAGCAAAAAACCCCTTATGTTGTTTTCATTAGCAAACGAACTCAACCAAATTAAGCTTGTAAATGAAACTCAATTAACCAACCAAATTCAAAATTCAATGAGTTCACATTCTAATACTAAACCTAACCAACCAAGCAACATACTAGAATTTTCAATAAGAATAAACTCAAATATACTCCATTAAAAATCAACAAGTCATATTATAATAATGCTAAAGTTAGCCAACCAAGCAACATCCAAGAAATTCCGATAAGATTAAACTCAACCAAATTCCATAAAAATCACTAAGTTTAATTTTAATACTAAACCGAGCAACATCCAAGAATTTCCAATGAAATTAAACTCAACCAAACTGAAACAAAATCAATAAGTTTCTATCATTACAATAAGTTCTTTCCTCCTACTTGTTCAAAGTTGAAAAGAAACAAAAAGAATTAATATAACAAAGTTGCCTGCCTTTGACTCAAAAAGTTGGGATTTGATTTGAAAATATTTTTGATGATGGCATTAATGGAAATTCATTCCCGGTCAATGATAAATCAAGGATTGGGTGAGGTGAGCAAAATTTAATTAACACAGGGAGGTATATTTGCTAATAAAAATAATATAGGGGGTTTTTTTGTGCCAATTAAAAATTTCACAGAGGGTATTTATGCAAAAAGCTCATATAAAAAATTTTGATATTTGAAGAAACAAATTTGGATATTGGATAAGAATGTTGATAAAAGATATAATAACATCTTGATATTATGTTTATATCTTAACTACTGAAACAGATGCTAGATATCCAAATATCTAACCAATATTCAACAAATGTAGAAATTGATATTCATTTTCAATATACGATAAAATTCGAATATGAATATTCGCATCTAGCTCATAACTGGATATAAATATGGATGTACTAATATCTGTATTTGAATATTCGAATCCACAAACATACCAGAAATTAAGACCGAATCGAACATGGGAAAACAGTTGAATTTCAATTTTCTAGATTAAAAAGAAGCAAAAATAAATGAATAATCTTTTCTTCCTAAATGTGGCAACCAAGCATTGTTGCGGCCAATGGTGACCGGCCAACATGATTCCTCGTCGAAGGGGAAAAAAACATTTTTCGTCCTTTATGTTTGCTACTTTTTGGTTTTCGTCCTATAAGTTTTGAATTTTGAATTTTAGTCCTATAACTTTTAAAAA
>JACFYI010003776.1:1357498-1374304 GCA_014898755.1 Handroanthus guayacan
GGTTGCAAAGTGCAAAATGGCGTATAGTTCAGGTTGCTTAGTGAAATTTACTCTAAAATAAATTAGGGACTCCTCAATTTCTTTAGAAGAGATTACATGATTCTATCATCTTATTTTTTGAACTCGTAAGATCTTTTCCAGAACGATTTACCAAACATTTTGTAATTTACTAAGTTCTTAAACATCTTATAGCTAAATGTTTGGAAAGTCTTATAAGCTCACCCAAACATCTTCCTCCAATTCTGTTATCTTAATATTCTCCTCCGATATTATTCATTTTAATTACAGAACTGTCATTATCAACATCTTATAAGTCATAATATTTTAAAATAAAACTAACATTTTATAAGCTTTAAAAATATCTTATAAAATATAACAGCTTATCACATATTTTAGAGCATGCTATATATTTTGAGTGCTGATGATTTGCAAGTAAGGCTCTACAGTTGACATTTTCAAGTTTATATTGACCTCACGCAATTATTTGTTGATTTTAGTAACTTTGATAAGTATAGTTGACTAAAATCACCAACGTTATATTGCTACCTAATCACGATTTTCGGCAGTAGGGAAAAATCATAGAATTAGTTAAAAACTTAGTTTTTAATAATTCAAATTTTCGTTCATTATCCTAAGAAATCAGAGGTTAGTCAATTATATATGTACAAGTTGTTGTAAACAACAAAAATTCAGCGTACTTATTTCATAACAAAAATTTTATTATAAGATTCGTCAAATCATACATTAAAAATTAGAGAATTCTTAAAGTCAAATTTCATCATCAACTATTAAAAGGATAAAAGATTTCATACTCTAAGATAACGCGGAAAATTTATTCTTGTTTATGTTTTGTTCAAAGTTCAAAATCAAACTAAATTCGCACTAAACCAATAAGAGAATTTATGAATAAAAAAACAAATAAAATTTACATTGCAATGTGCTTGGCGTTCACTGCAAGTCCTTTTGAGGGATCAAGTTTTATGCATAATTAGAACTCTACATTCCAATAGTTATTTTATTATTTATTTAATTTCACGGGTATACACCAAGTTTATGATATATTTTCCTATAAAATAATTGATTTTGAATGAGATAACTTTACATGTATAAATAAAACAGAACAGATAAGAAATTATTTATTGAAATAGAGGATCTAAATGGAAGGAATGACCCTATCAAAAACCTTATGAACCTGGTACCTGGCCTGCCTCGGACTTGGAACTAAGTGGGTTGGACCCATTAAATTCAAACAAGTCCACTTTAAGTTTAAAAAATATTAAAAATATATTTTTTTAAAAAAATATTAAAAATATATTTTTTTTAAAAAAAATATTACTATAACTTTTTAAACACATTTGATAGAATGATATATTACCAAAAAACTAGTCGTGCATCCTTTAGTTCTTAAGAACATACAACGACGAAAAATACATGTTTAGTTTATGTATACTAAATGCATAAACTATTATCTAATTAGTAAGATATTATCACTTAAGTATATAAATTAATATTATAGTTATATCTTATATATGGATTATTTACATAATTTACATAAACATATGAAGATATATAAATACATGTTACATGAACAAATATAATAAATAAAAATATAGATATATTATTTTAGCAGGTTGGGTCCGAGTCCAAAAACTAACACCCAACACCCATTTGTGGACTTGTTTATAATTCGCCCCAATAAGAACAAGTTCAGGGGGATCCGGGCTGCCATCCCCTGTGTGTCCATGGTAGCATTTCTATGCACATTCAGCCGTATTTAGAACTTTGGTAAATATTATTATTATTATTATTATTATTATTATTTTATAAACGGACTTAGGAAATTAATATTCACTACGTTATTTGGAGACGATTATGATCACCACTACTATACTCATATAAGCATCTCTCCTTAATTTAAACCTTTTGACTCTTCAATTATAGTAATTAATTGTTACTTATTTAACAATTTTCTTTACCTTATCCTTTGCATTATTAGCTGTATCCTGTGTGGAAGAAAGTAGACTTCTCATAAAATACCCAAGCCGATTCCTTGTTTGACAAATTCCCTTCGAGTAAACCAAAAACTCTAAGCCTACACACACACAAATTAAAGACCATTCGCTGTTGGAACTTTTCAAAACACTTATATAATTTTTTTATTAAAAAAACAAAACGTACTTTTTAAGGACAATTATCTAAACACCCTTGAGGTTTGGCGAATAACGACACCTCATATAATTTGAAAAAATTACAATAATGATCATGTCATTAGATTAACAAGGAATATATATGTGTGTGTGAATACCTACTTGTAATGTTTCAATATATTAGATTTTTAATTAGAGGGTCTAATTGTAATTAATGTTACACAGGTTTTACTAAATTCTCTATTAGTGAAAAATTAATGACAATTGTTATGATTCTTCTAATCAAAAGATTAGGTATGTGTTAAGCTAATTATCAATTTTTTTAATATGGTAGCAACGCGTTTAAAGAGTCAATAGTGACCAACGAAGTACGTAGATATATATATATATATACATACTTGTAATGTTTCAATATATTAGATTTTTAATAAGAGGGTTTAATTGTAATGTTACACAAGTTTTACTAAATTTTCTATCAGTTAAATTAATGACAATATCTATTGTTGTAATTCTTCTAATCATAAGATTAGGTGTGTGCTAAGCTAATTACCAATTTTTTTAATATGATAGCAACGCGTTTAAGGAGTCAATAGTGACCAACGAAGTACGTACAACTCCTTCGCCTATAAATCCACTGCCAAAATGCCTTTAACTTTCTCAATCGACTTCATCTCCAAACAACTTCAATTCCCATTGTTACTCAAATCTATTAACAAGTTTTCAATGGATAGCATAAAAATAGCCTCTAACTCTCTTTTGATCACTCTAGCAATATCCCTCTTCCTCTTGCTCTCGAGCAACCCATGCAAAGCACAACTATCTCCGGCGTTCTACGCAAGTACATGTCCAAATGCAACTAATGTAATCCGAACTTCCATCAGGCAAGCAATATCTGCTGAGAGGCGAATGGCGGCATCCCTCATTCGCCTCCACTTTCATGATTGCTTTGTTCAGGGCTGCGATGCATCAATCTTGCTCGACGAGACCCCTTCCATTCAAAGTGAGAAAACTGCGGTGCCTAACAATAATTCCGTGAGGGGTTTTGAAGTGATAGAGGCTACCAAGAGGGAGGTAGAGCGTATATGCCCTGGAGTTGTTTCTTGTGCTGATATACTCACTTTGGCGGCACGCGATGCCTCAGCTATGGTAAGTGTAATTAATGCACTTTATTTTTCTCAATATGAATATCAATTTGATTACTACTTTTAGGAGATTAGGGTAAAAAAGAAAAAGATTATTTGATGTGTGGCTATATATATACATATATATACATACATGCAACATTTTATTTTAATACCTATACAAAAGTTCATACTAGAATTACTTAAACATGATACTTATTGTTATTAAAATATTATCTGATGACTTAAAAATGTACTTATTCAAATGCTGAAGAAGAATCTTTCACAACTTGGACGCGAGTCATCTCATTCCTCCCAAATGATCGTTTTATGAATAATAATTAATATACCCATCGCACAAATTATTAAAAAATATTGAATCTCTTTATAAATCACAAAAGAATTTATACTGTATAAATTGTATAATATATAGTTGTGATTAAAGACAATTACCTTTATTTCACATATGATAGGTGGGTGGTCCTTCATGGGAGGTTAAACTAGGGAGAAGGGACTCTACAACCGCCAGCCGCGCTCTAGCAAACAGTGATCTTCCTAGCCCATTTGCCGATCTCAATACCCTTATCGCTTCCTTCGACAACAAGGGACTCAGTGTAAGAGACATGGTTGCCCTATCAGGTAAACATTATATTTGAATATACTCGCAAAATCAATAAATATGGATAATAAATTCAACAAACAGTTTAATTGCAGAAACACTCCCTCTACTTTAGGTAATTACAACAATATCCTTTGCCATCATTTCAGCTGATGGGAAATTTTAATAGAGCAATTAGAATCCCAGAAAAATTACAAGTTGACCGCTTTTAGGAGGTGTTCTTATAAATTTTCTAAGATATTTCGATAATTAAATCAAATCTCGGATTGTCAAGTTAAATATTATCCAAAAAAAAGAGTACTCTTTGCTATGTGTATTGCATGCCATGTGTATTGCATTTATTACTAAATATTTTTATAAGGAAATTTTGAAACATGTGGCATGTAGTTAAGGGCATGGAATAGTAGATGAAACACAATTTAGAATAGAAGATCCCATCCGTATTAATAACTTTGAGTCTTTTATTACCATTGGAATGTACAACTTACACTATTCATTAATATCTACAGGATCACACACAATTGGTCAAGCCCAATGCTTCTTGTTCCGTGCAAGAATATACAGCAACGGATCAGACATTAATCCCGGCTTTGCCAGAACCCGACAACGCCAGTGCCCTCAGACCGGCGGTGACTCGAACTTGGCACCCCTCGACCTAGTAACACCAAATTCCTTCGACAACAATTACTTCAGAAATTTGTTACAAAGGAAGGGACTTCTTCAGTCGGATCAAATTCTTCTCAGTGGAGGATCAACAGACAGCATTGTGAATGAGTACCGTAGGAGCCCAGCAAAATTTGAATCTGATTTTGCAGATGCAATGATCAAAATGGGCGAGATTCAACCTCTTCTTGGAACAAATGGAATCATAAGAAGGGTTTGTAATGCCCTCAACTAATTAATAAATAATCACCAGAACAAGCGGATTGGATTAGAATTAATTAATTATGTAATTTACGTGGGTTATGCGTTAATTGTAATATATCCAGTTCAACTTGTGTTGTTTTGTTTTTGTTGTTTACCATCATTAGTTGATGTTGTGTAATAATGTACTTTATTTATGTTGTTTGTATCTCAGTTCCTGAAAAGTGTAAAGTACGTATAAGATAAAGTCAATTATATTATAAAACGGTGTAAGTTAAAAGAAAGTCGATTGTGTACTCAAATAGTAATTAATAGCATTCCTATTTTAATTACTTTCATACTCTTTATCAAATAGTAAAATTATCCACATCTGTAATTTTATAATGACAAAACCTCCGCTGTAAAAATTTGATATTACCAAATTGTCACAGCCATTGGTTTTTTAAAAATAACTAGCAATCGTGACACACTCGATGTGTGTCTAATTTTTTTATAAAATTAAAAATATTTATTTATTTTTAATAATGGATAATATTTCTTAATTATGGAACATTTTTACATGAATTTATTATGTAGAATAACATGATCAAAAGATAAATTTGAAAAAACTAAACTTGAAAACGAAAAAAAAAATTACAATTGAAGAAAAGAATGAAATAAAAATAAATATAACAAAAAAAAAAACTACAAAAAAATATTTGTTATTATTTCTTATGACTACTTTGTCATTATTTTTTGTAATATGATTATTTTTGTACATTTAGCATGACGGACAAAAAAAAAACTACCTTTGATCCTCTTGCTTTTTATATAACTCGTAACTGTGGCACATTTGATGCACTTGCTTAAATTTTTTTATTTACAAAATTAAAAATACTTATTTATTTTTAATAATAAAAAATATTTCTTAATTATTGAATATTATTACTTGCATTTATTCTTTAAAATAATATAATCGAAAGATAAATTTGAATATACTAAAGTTGGGAAGAAGAAAAGTATAATCGAAGGAAATAATGAAATAAAAAAATATTGAAAAAAATTAAAGAAAAATGGTTTGTTTTTAATTTTTATAACTACTTTGTCATTATTTTTTGCAGCAGGATTATTTTTGTACATTTAGTATGACGGACAAAAAAAAAACTACATTTGGCCCTCTTGCTTTATATATAGTATAGATAACGTCTAGAAAAATTTTACTGAACTTTTAGTTTTCTTATGATAACTAAACTTTTTCTTAATTTATTGATTAAAATCAGTGGAAAGTGATCTGGATCGGACCATTGGTCTAGCATAAACAATTGGATTAAGCCTGGTTGATCGAATCCTCGTAAAACTTGCAATCGGTTTAAACATAAAACTACATAAACACGTTAATTAGATCAATTGGCATCCCAATGAAAACCCTTTCATATCCAAGATACTAAAGGTCGAACTGGGATTATATAGATCATAAACTTAAGCTATAAATAAGTCCATATTCTATGACATATTTATATTGGATAATTATCTCAGCACCCCTGAGGTTTACTATAATTACCAAAACACTTTCTGGTATTTGAATAATTACTATTAAACTCCCTAAAAATCCTAAATATTACAATTACACCTTTTGGATAAAGGGGTATAATTATAATATTATGCATCAGTATAAAGAGTCTAATTGTAATATTATATAATATATATACATTCAAAAAGTCTAATTATAATTACGTATTATATACGCTGTATATTATGGAGTGTAGTGATAATTATCCCAATATCAAAAAGTGTTTTAATAATTATGGTAAACCTCAATAGGTCATGTAGAGTTAATTATCCCTATTTATATCATCCCATGGCAGAGGTGGGTCTGGAGTAGGTCAAACTGGCCACATAAACGAAAAATAACCCCCGACTTCCATAATATTTAGAAATTTTTTTTATTAAAAAAAATATCCGTTATTCTAGGACCAGTTTGGTACTTCACCCATTATTATACTTCAACTATTATTACTTACAAGTAAGATTTTGAAATTTGAATCGGTGTAATTGTAATGTATTCATAATTAAATGACTATTAAAAAAAATAGAAAAGAAACAGGAACTCTACAATATTATGGGACCGACCAATTTTGTAGTTTACTTATTACTATACTTGACCTATTATTACTTAATTTCCAATAAGATTTTGAAAATTCAATTGGTGTAATTTTAATGTACTCACAATTAAATGATTAAAAATATGATGAAATGTTATCATGGGATTATAGTTGTTTGAACAAAAAATTAGCCATCTATCTGAGCAAAAATTATAGTCTTTTGATAAGCTATATATACATCGAAAAATTGTTGTTTTTCGTCCTGTAACTTTGCCCTTTTTCACTTCAAACCCTCCTTTTTTTTTCTTTTTTTTTTTCATGTTTTTCTTTTTTGGTTTAGCAAAATGAATCTTGTATCAATTTAATTATACACATCTAGTCAATTTTTTTTTTTTTTTTTTTTTGGTTGGAACCCTAGAATTTTAACTGAATTTTGGCACATACTAACCTTACAATATTAGGTTCTCCAGCTAGAACTCTAGTGTTCGAGCAAAGAAACAATTAAATGTGAAAAAATTTAGTACTAATTTTGTTGAGCAAAAACAACCAAGACCTTAAGTGGAATAGGCCAAAGTTATAAAATGATAATAGCAACTTTCCTTTATATATCTAGGTAGATTAATATTTGCTATTGCATTTATTATATGAAAAATGACTTATTAGCGTACAATTTGATTTCTGCTATTGTGTGGTTGAAATATGAGAACATCAAAGACGTGTCTTTGAATGCATGCATTATAAGATAAAATAATTTAATTATTTCTAAGATGACAACAAATTCAAAGAGGTTGTAAACTATTTTCCAAAACATGGTTTCCCATTTACATGCCATATGCACAGGGAAGTGAATACTGTACGTGATCTGTCACATCATAAAATTGAGGGGAAGGAAAGAAGGGTAGCAACTAATGATGTTAGAAGTTGAACTAAGGCTGAAAGGGACATTTTAACTTTGACTAGTAATATAATATGTAAATAATGTTTGGTTATATTTTGGGAGGATATAATTTTTACTATAATGTCAAATCACTTACTTTTCTTATTTAGTCAATGGAAAGAAATTTTAATGAAATAATACTTTTGTTACATAATTTTAATTATAAAATATATGGTGCGTATATATATAAAGAAAATGATAGATATGATTTTTAATATAGTTTGGTAGAATATGATAATTTATAAGTAATATACACATTTTGAAAAATTTGTAAACCATATTCTCCACAAAACAAGATTTGAGTTCCAATATACCTTGCAGAAAACATTTTATACACAAAACAAAAACAAACAAGATTTTTATTTTTCTAAATGAGTTTATAAGATCGTATCATGATGTTTTGAAAGTTTAAAAAATCGAAAAAACAAAAAACGAGAAAAAACAAAAAAAAAGACGAACCAATGTCTAATATCTCAGAAAGTTATAAGCTCATCGAACACCCTCAGCCTGTTCGTCTTTATAGACCCAGAATCACCATAACTCCGCGCAAATTACACACACTTCAGCAGGTTAAATCAATCTTTTTTTATGCCTTTGTACGTGAGAACGCCTAATGTTCTGCATTAGCCATTAATCTACTCAAAAATAAATATACATCAACCTCCCAAACCAAATCTACCAGCTAATCAAAGAACAACTATATAATGTACAAAAGAATATCGTTCCTATAACCAGTGGCCTAATTTTTTGCAGGACGCTTTCCACGGGGATCAGGCCCCGTGCTCGTATGGCCTGATGTACTTGCAGTTTGTGTATAAGACCCAGAGGATCGAGAACTCGATATATCAGAAGTTCCAGTAACTGTTGATGTAGTTGCCCTACGATGTCTTCTATATCGAGGCCCGGATCCAGGTCTTGTCGGTTCTTCAAGATGACTGGGCTTTCTTGATAGTATGACCACTACACGCTCCATGTCAGGCCGTAGTTGTGGATCGGATTGGACACAGAGCAACCCAATCTGTACACAGCTTGCTATCTGCTCGGGATCTGCTGATGACACCAATGCAGGATCCATAACTTCGAAGCTCCTTTGTTTCTTGTAAAGCTTGTATGCCTGCAAGAACGACAATTATTTTGATGATGAACAAGTCGATTATTGGAGCTCTTAAATACATAAAATGTTGTGGTTACACCAACAATTAGGAATGACATGTGAAACTAAGAGTCTGATCATAAGAATGAAGCATGGAGGCTGCATGTAATATATTTCAGTACCATAATTACCTAAACACCCCTGATGTTCGGAATTTAATCTACAAAAAACCCCTTGTGATTCCGGAAATTACAAAAATACACCCTGTTGTTAATTCAGGTCACAGAAAACTTAATGGAACCTATGTCACATGATCAAAATTTAAATGCATTAGGCTAATAGGGATCTACCTGTAATATTTAGAGATAATTACCACAGCACCCGCCAAGGTTCACCAAAATAACCAACACACCCCCTAAAGTTTGAAAAATTACAATTACAACCTCCAAAGTTTGAATAATTACCATTATATTATCTGAAAATTCCTAAACATTGCAGGTAGAACCCTAGATAAGGGGGTGTAATTGTAATTATGTATTAGCTTAACTATATAATAAGGGATGTAATAGGAATTATTCAAACCTCAGGAAGTGTTTTGGTAATTATGGTGAACCCCCCAAGGGTGTAGAGGTAATCATCCCTAATATTTAAGACAATCTATCAAAATTTTATGGGGTTTAATTGTAATGTTACACATACTTCATTAAGTCTTCATAAGCTAAACTAATGAAGAGTGTGTTATTGTAATTTTCCACATTACGGAGGGTTTTTGTACTTAGGACTAAAGTCAAGCTTTTTAGGTAATTATCCCTTGCTCTTATATGAAAAGTTCATCCAATAATGTGAATCCCGGTTCAAACACATCTAATTTACTCGAGATAAACCTAGTCTTATTGGAGTTTACGACTCGGAAAGCATACCAATCAAGCTTGTACAAAAAGTTAGGGGAACTAAAGATTTTATGCCTTTCCCATGCCTTCTTTCCAGCAAAAGGAGAATTCGTGGATTGAAAAGTCAGGGGCACGTCTTAGTTCTCTATGTTCCATCTTGGAAAAATGTCTAATAAGAACTTTCATTTGTTATCCCAAAAATTCATAAGCAGCGAGGTAAATTACGGTGATTCTTTTGTTCATAAAGATAAATAACAGAAGTAAAAATGGTCACGTCAAATCACAAGAAACAAAAAATAACCTACTTTAGATCGGCCCATAAATCGTCAGAAGAACAATATAGCTAACAAGAGAAGATATGATCCATTTTACTATTTAGGTCCTTACTTCCATAACAGAAACATGAGGCAAAACTTAGAGGGTGTTCGGCTAAGCTTCTTTAAAACATCTTACAAGTAGCTCCCACATCCTATAAGATATTTTTGGAGCTTATAAAAAAATATCTTATAAGATGTTAGATCTTACTTTAAAATATTGTTAAAGTATTTGAATGAAAAAAGACAATTTAGCTCATTATATATCTAATAAGATGTTTTGAAGAGCTTCTAAGCTCATCCAAACACCTCCTTTGCAGGTTTAAACCAATCCTGAATCTACCAATATCTAACTCGAGATTCAAGTTCTTACCCATTCAAGCAGGTTCGCAGAATCAGGATCTCGATTAAAAGCCGAGTTTTTCTGTCCACTCACCAGCTCCAAAACCACAACACCAAAGCTGAAAACGTCTGATTTCTTAGAAAGAATTCCATGCATGAAGTACTCTGGTGCCATGTAACCACTGCAATTTCAATTAATGCATCCATATTTTTTAGAAAAATTAGCATAATTTAGTTGGATGTTGTTATCTAAGTTGAATTCGAATATATATATATATATAACAGAAACTAAGCTTTACTTACTCACAAAAAAGGGGGGGAAAAAAAAAAGAGGAAAGAAAGAAAGGAAGAGAAACAAACCTGGTACCCGCTATACGGGTGTGAACATGTGTTTCATCTTCAGGAAATAGACGTGCTAGGCCAAAATCAGCGATCTTGGGAACCCATCTATCATCCAGTAGGATATTGCTAGCTTTGATGTCCCGGTGAATAATGGAACAATGAGCCTCGTCATGAAGATAAAGCAAGCCTTTGGCAACACCTGTTATCACGTCATGCCTTCTCTTCCAGTCGAGCATATCTCGTCTATCAGACTCTACATAAGTACAACATCTTGCAGTGTCAATACCACTTGCAACTTCAGCTCCATGCCACATATAGTAGAGCTTACTTAACGCTTTTCAATGCCACAAATTGAAAATTATTTGTTAACATTGGAACTTGACAAATAGCTAGATTTCAGAGCATCAGCTTCCCACACAACCTCCAGAAGAGAATACCAAGCACTTGAAACAATCCATTAATGTTAATGATATGATGGTGAATGAATAGATATTAGCTCCAATTGCACTTGACGTTAATGACCCAATAAATATTCCAGAAGTGGTCTTGCCCGACAGCCATTTTATGAGTGAAACTTCACACAATCTACGCAGTTACCAGCAAAACAAATTCACATTTTGTCAAGTTGTTATGCTCCAAGCTACAGGAATTCTTGAAACATAAGGTTTTCAGACACCTAGAACTGTGGGTACGTTAGAAGTTTTATAGGAGGAGAACTCGGGAATGGAATAAGGGTATGTATTCGTAACTCAATCTCCTCCACTCATTGCTCCCAAGTGGTGTAATTTATCTAGCTAATACCCTAGCATGAAACGCAGACAACTAGTTTAGAATAAACAAAAATCAGATTAAAGTTGATTTAACAACCTTGGTTGAATTCCTAGGTGAAACATTTGGCAGCAAAATATTGAAGTCTTGCATACTAATTAGAAACAAAGCTGTAACTAAGATGTAATCAGAAATAATTTCTTTCAATTTTGAATTGATCATTGAAGTTTCCAATCTAAGTCCTAAAATCCATGATGCTAAACTCCCACTTACATATTACGAGAAAAAACGCATCTCGATCATCAAGAATTGTCTTATCCTAGACAACATATCAATGCAAGTACCAATCATTTGTTTCCATCATCTCTTGGCTCCAGATTTTCAAAACGGCAAAAGAAAGGTAAAAGTAGTAGATTAACAAGAAAACTTACTGAAAAGAAGCTTATCGAGGCTCTGATTAACCACATATTCATAAACAAGCAGCTTTTCTGCATCATGCGCGCAGTATCCCAGCAAATTCACCACGTTTCTATGCTGCACACGTAACAAAAGCTTTGCCTCATTTTGAAACTGTGTCTTCCCCTGAGTTGAACTCTGTGACAACCTCTTCACAGCTATTTCCCTCCCATCATCCAATTTTCCCTAATCAAAATCAAATCTCAATTCAAACATTTCCCGTAAATAAATTGTAAATTTCATCCAACCCGATTCATTTCTGGTAAAATCAAAAACACCCACAAATTTTACCTTGAAAACTGGACCAAAACCCCCTTCACCTAGCTTCTGCGAGGGGTGAAAATTCTCGGTTGCTTTAACGAGGGCCTCAAAGGAAAAATGCTTCTGATCTTGTTCCGCAATTCGCTCCAAGTCTACGTCGTTTTGGTCTTTTATTACAGTTCATAAAGAAGAAAACACATCCAACAAAACCCATCAGATATTACGGAAAATTAGAAACAAAGCCCAGTACAGACTTCTAGAACTCGAACACAAAATGGAAAAGATAAAGAAAATAACTGACCCCTAGTTGAATTGGAGGTGAAGTGCTTGACGAGGTTTCGGAAAAAGTTTTTGGATTTACTCATCTCATCCTTCCATTTCAGAATGAATCTTCCGGATAGGTTTTGAAGGATTTTTCATTATGATTCAATTCCCAGGGATTGCGCGTGAAATTAATTTACGGAATGCCCAGAAAAGATGACAACTTCCAAGAAACGACCGTGTTGACTGCACCTCGTGCCGGACTATCACATGACGTTGATTGCTGCAATAATAAAGCCTAATTTGTTAGGTCCAATAAGCTCTTTCCCTTCTCTTGTGTGAGGATAAAGCATTCTGACTTTTGTATTACAATTTGTATTTTATCTCTTATTTTATTGTATATATATATTTATTAAGGATATGAAATTTACAATTCAATATTTTTAAAAAAAAAAAAAATTTAATACACTTAGTATATATCCATGATAAAAAATAAAAGATAAAATACTAGTTTAACATAGAGAATTCTAATTGATCAAGCAGTACAGAT
The DNA here is from genome assembly GCA_014898755.1 of Handroanthus guayacan. Lineage (NCBI taxonomy): Eukaryota > Viridiplantae > Streptophyta > Magnoliopsida > Lamiales > Bignoniaceae > Handroanthus > Handroanthus guayacan. The sequence goes on from JACFYI010003776.1 coordinate 1,370,545, forward strand.
ATCAAGCGAGTCCTAAAGCAAAAGAGGATAAGCCTAATTCTTTTTACTAGACAGTGTTGGTTAATTGTGAGAGAAAGTCTTTTTGTTTTTCCAAATCATTTGGAAATGAAATTGAAACATTTCTTTTAAGAGGGATTGTAGGGAGAAGTCCTCATAACTTTGTCTAAAGGATTTCGACAAATTATATTTGATGCTGACGGTAGAGGATATTTAACGAGCTCCCTTTAACACCAAAAACTAGGTATCCATAAGATCTTACAAATTCATATTGAAAAAGAAATGATAGGCATTATATTTACTTTAAAATATTAAGAAATTCATTAGTTTTGAAACCATTGAATATAAAAATTTCTATTGTTAATATTTTATAAGCCTCATAAACTTATGCTATTCTAAAATAAATTCTGATATCTTATGAAGACAAATACACTCTTTATATTTTCATTCGATGCACAATTATTTATTGAATCATACATTTTTTCCAAGAAGTACACATAATTTTTTAAAAAAATACGTCTTTATATATATTTGATAAGTTTTTATCTCTATATCTATCCTGCTTATTTATTAAGTAAATTATTCAAACACATTTTTATTTTTATACAAAAATTGATATTTATTTTTTTTCAAATATCAGAAAGGGGAGAAGCGAAAATGGAAATGAAAGCACGCGCACTTATTTTCCCGAGTCGACCAAAAATGTTTTGGGCAAAGTCAACTCCACGGTGGCCGATGCGTTTTGACCTTGGGAACAAAATGCCCAGCTGTCCATGGGAACATATAATTGATTATAAAATTAACTCATTTATGAATAGAACTTGACGTATACAATTTATATTTTATGTGTCTTTTATATATTTTTTATATTATAATAATTATTAAATACATTAAATATCTTTTGTGAGAATATTTAAATTATTCATGAAAGGCATTATTTTATATTCATGAAAAGATTAAAAAAAAAGTAAAATATATTTTAAAATAAATGATGTAATATATATATATAAATTCCAAAATTCTCTTTTATGACGTGATAAATAATGACGTCAACGGTCTGTCCGCAATCTTATCCACGGGCTATAAATCACGTGAAATGTAGGTGCGATTTCAATGAAATTCATCGTCTGGCGCCATGTCTTTGGGAGAGCATATTAATTTGAATAATTAATGTGATAAATAGAAATTTTATTAATAGTTAATAATTTTAATTTTATTTGTAGTATATAGATTAGATAAGATATTTGAATAGGATAATAGAATAAATTGAGTGTTTGGTGTTTAATGGTATATGTAAACAGTACGATTAAATAAATTGGCAAAATGTTATTAATCAATAGAAAATACTTTATAATGGCTGGTATTATTATCTATGGCCAATTTATGGTAGAAAAAAAATATTTCATTTGATTATTTAGATTTTTCATCTCTCCATTTTCAAGAAAAGAATATGAAAATATAAAGATGCTTCAAAATGCAAAATAATTATACCTAGCCATGTAGTTCAAACGGCTATTATTTAGTATTTTAATATAATTATAATGGTATATAAATAATTAACTTCTTAGTATAGCACAGTAGTAACAATATCAAGATTAATTTTATACATAATATATGTTTAATAGTAGCACATTCAAAACATAGTATTAGATTTTAAAATATATATGTATCAGATACCAATAGAATAATTAAAATACCTTATTAAAATTGATCATATGATAAATGTTTGTTGAAAGAAGTGATCAATTCCAATCAATACATAAATACATCAACAACATTCAATGATCACATACAATATCTATCACAAGAAAATCCTTCAATAGTGCCACTACCCTCTAGATGAAGTAGCACTACCTCTCCTTTTTCCTAGGAGTGGTGCAAGTCCAAATCCAATCAGTATCGTATGATGTTTATTTACTGCATAGTAGTGTTTATTTACTGCATAGTAGTATTTATTTACTGAATGGTAGTTTAGAAAATTTGACGTGTTTTTAGTTCATATACTGAATCTTTAAAATATATTCATATAATGATTTTAATGTGTGATCATACGTAATTGCTTTTCTCTCCAAAAAAATCCTTCAATAGTAAGTATACAGTAAGATAATTCTCAAAACTATCATTTGATTTAAAAAAGAAAAAAAGAAAAAAGAAGTCTATATTAGTGGAATCAAATTCATAAACCTCTTGATTATAAGACTTTCTCTTACCCTTAAGACAAGGGAAACTATAATATTTATACATCAAATTTTCAATTTCTACAACATATTAATAACTGTAACGAATGCACCGGTTTTATTGATTATATTACAATCATTATAACTCAATTTCATTAATTTATTAATATTTTCACAGAAGGCGCTAATATGATGCCATCTAAATCCGTCATTGACATGAAAAGTTTGACCACTTCAAGGTATTATTCCTCAATGCTCATGGTAGGACATTTTGTTTTGAAAAGACACCTCAAAAGGTGAAAGAAGAGGATTAGCTTATAAACTATCCCAAACATTTCGATTCTTTATATGTAGAATAAGCTTGGTATCATCATAAATCCGCCAATCGAGGAGTTGGGAAATAAGGCGCATGGCCCTTGGTTCCTATAGACTGCACCAAATAATAATGTCAAAATACGTCACCCTAAATGGAAGGTTCGGCAGTTTCGAGGTATTATCTCCCGGCACTCATGATGGAGATTTTATCCAAAAGAGTTACCATGAATATTGAGAGGAGGGATAACTTATAAATTATCTTATATCCTTCGATTCTTTCAATGTGGAACAAATTTAGTATTAACAAGCCAATTACATCCAATTATGCATTCCAATATTTATTCTTGAACATGATTTGAAAGGTAAAAGAAACTAGTCAAGCTAATATATATATATATATATATATATTGCTTTGAATTAATGGGTACTAAAATTTTATATAGATAATATTCAAAATGTAACTTTTCAAATTTAGACCAACTCAACTTAAAACTCGTTTCTTGGTCCTGTTCGCTCTCAAAATAGTTTTTAAAGTTCAAATCAACGACTCCATATTTAACTAATGTTTTTTCTTGGAATAGAATTCGACAAAGATTGTGTATAAGTGTGGATGTAATCTACTTCTATTAGAAAATGATTAACTGAGATAACAAATGAGCAAAATGTTTTTGGAATTCTGCCGATCCACTTTCTTTTTCTTTTTTTTTTCTCTTTTTGTTGGTAATTAACTATCTTATTCATACACTATCTCTTGGTTCCTCGTATTCTTTCTTGCTAATAGTCGTGAATTGTGTCCATGATTTTGAGCAAGTTTTTAATTTTCTTGATGTGGGCTCGAATCAGTCCTTTTAGTTTTTATGCTTTTGGCGTGTAATTTTCTGGTGGCTTGGAAAAAAAAAAAGAAGAAAAAAAGAAAAATTGTGGTATCTTGAATCTCAATAAGAATGAAGTAGATTCAAGTTGTGATTTTTGTTAGTTTTTTGAGTGCATTTGAATTTATCCAGCTGTGAGATGATAAATTTGGAGCTTACATGGCCAATACAGCGCCAAGTAAGTGCGAGATTAGGTGTGGGTGGATCTCAGGTTTGATTTCGTTAGCCTTTGTGGTCTTCAAGTTCTTAATTTAAATTGCGTTTGTTGTTTTAATTCATGATGATGTGATATCCATATTATGACCGCCATCTAATAATCAACTTAAAAATTCTCACTTTGTTGAAATGTGGTTTGCTTATTTTTGGTCCTTGTATTAGTAATCTTAGCTAATTCAAGGT
>JACFYI010003776.1:1397933-1410716 GCA_014898755.1 Handroanthus guayacan
AAAGATTCACTCACTTTTTATCATTTTCTACCTTTTAGTTGCAAAGACTATCAATTTTTACCATACTTTTTTACTACTAAATTCAACTTCTTTAAATAAAAGTAATTTCTTTTCAAAACAAAAGCAATGTCAGACATCATTTGAATTCATTGAAAATGGAATTTAACAAAAGAGAAAGAAAATCATCAATGTAACCCCAGAGGATTCCAACTAATTATGTAATAAATCAAATATTCTACATTCATAGCAAATAATGATGATAACCAATAGGACTAGCAGCAAAATCAGACCATATCAAAATAATTTATTAACGTTAACTAATACAGTTATTGTTAATGCTCACATGCCAATACACGGACAGTGCACAATTTTAATGTGCATGCATATAGCTGACCTCAATAAATAATCATAATTAGTTTGTTGTGAATTTCAATAAATCTGATATTATGTAATTATGAGAAGCATTAAGAGCATAATCATGAGATAAACATTTGAGAGAGAGAAGGGAGAGAGGAAAAAGAGGCTTTTTTGCACTTTATGAGTTAGATTCAAGGGGAGAAATAAAGAAAAAAAAGCCTTCCACTTGTTTTCAATCAATTGGGAATTCAGCTTTGCTGTACTTCATAATTCATGGACTTTCATATTGAGTGAAAATTATGTAGTTTTTAATGGTACTTTGTTTTCATCAATTAAAGCTTCTTAATTATTTAGTATTAAATGGTACTTTTGTATGGCTAGGGTTATTATGGTTGTCACCAATATAGGATGCATGAATGGGGAGAGCAGTAGTTGGGTGATCATTCAGGGCCATAATGTCCGTGGTTGGTATGATGGGTATATTAGGATAATTGGTAAATTTGGATGCTTTGGAGCGAGGATAAGTAACATGGTACTCAGGTGATTGAGGGTAGAGCTAGAAGGAGAATTACAAGTATCCTTGGTCTAGCATCCGTTGGTCTCAATAAGCATAGGAGCCATGGTTCCACAATCAACATTGAGATATGCAAGGCAACATTGAGTATGTACAAAACAAGACTCATTGCTAAATGATTCACTCAAAAGGAGGGAATTGATTATTTAGAGACCTTTTCTCCCATATCTAAGAAAGATTCATTGCATATTGTGTTGGCATTAGTGGCTCATTTTGACTTGAAGTTGCAACAAATGAATGTGAAAAACAGCATTTCTCAATAGAGGTCTAGAGAAGGAGGTTTATATGAAATAACTTGAAGGATTCTCTTGTGGTGATGGTGAGCAATTAATATGCAAGCTAAAGAAATCCATATACAGTTTAAAACAAGCATCCCGCCAATGATATTACAAATTCCACAGTGTAATTTCTACATTCGGATTCGTAGAAAACATTATAGATAAATGTATATACCAGAAGGTTAGTGCTAGTAAGATATGTTTTCTTGTTTTATATGTGGATGATATTTTACTCACACCTAATGATAAGGACTTGTTACATGAGGTGAAACAGTTTCTCTCTAAGAACTTTGATATGGAAGATGTGGGTAAGGCGTCTTATGTCATAGGCATTTAAGATTCATAGAGACAAATTGTGAAGCATCTTGGGTTTGTCTCAAGAAACCTATATTAATAAAGTTTTAGAAAGATTTCGAATGAAAAATTGTGCACCAAGTGTGGTACCCATTGTGAAAGGAAATAGCTTCAATTTGAATCAATGCTCGAAAAATGATTTTGAAAAGAAACAAATGAAAAACATTATATATGCTTCTGCTGTTGGAACCCTAATGAATGCTCAAATCTACACAATGCCTGACATCACATTTGCTATGGGAATGTTAGGGCGATATCAAAGTAACCCAGATTTAAACCACTGGAAAGCTGCAAAGAAGTGATGAGTTACCTTCAAGGAACCAAAGATTACATGCTTATGTATAGACGAACTAAAACTTTGGAAGTAGTTGGGTACTCAGATTCAAACTTTGCTGGTTGTGTTGATTCGCACAAATCAACATCTGGTTATATCTTTATGATGGCCGGTGAAGCTGTATCATAGAGAAGTGCCAAGCAATCATTGACTGCTACTTCAGCTATGGAAGCTGAGTTCGTATCTTGTTTTGAGGCCACCTTGCATGATGTATGGTTGAGGAGTTTCATATCTGGGCTTAGAATTATGGATTCTATCTCTAAGCCATTAAAGATATATTGTGACAATTCAGTAACTTCTTTATGGCCAAGAATAATAAAAGTGTTAGTTAAAGCAAATACATCAACATTAAATACTTAGCCATAAGGGAACATGTTAAAGAGAAGAAAGTGGTCATTGAGCACGTTAATACTGAATTGATGATAGTTGATCTTTTGACTAAAGGCATGCCACCATTGAAATTCAAGGATGACATAGCTAAAATAGGATTTGGTCCCACTATGTAATTTCATTATAAGAACGATCTTTTATTATAATGAAACTCTGTTTATGATGTTTCTCATATGATTTTTGTGTACACATTCAGCTCGAGAAATATCATTATGTTTGGACCTTGAATAAAAATAAGGTTTATTCGTTAAGTTGTATGGGCTAAGAGGCATGATACACAGTAATACATGGATGATAATACTCGCTCTAAGAAGACTTGATGCCATTATTCATGTATTATGTTTTCTTATTGAGTATGGATATTCATAGAATTAAGGATTACGGTATACAGAGCAAGTCGGAGAACGTTGGATATACCCACATCTGGATGTGGTCCATATAATTGGTCTGATGTGGGTGGTCATGGGTCCAAAACCAATCCACTATACCCCACTAAGCCCATTAGATTATTGTCTTGATGAAAGACACTACAATATATATATATATATGTTAAGGTTCCTAAACCCTTGAATTATCACTACAGTTTAATACACCATCAATTAATAATTTTAGTGGGTTTAGAAGTACCTTAACAAGAAATTGCAGAAAATGCTTTTCAACCGAAATTGCAAAAGTCCTTTTTAACTAGAGAAAATTCAAGAAATATCAAAGAGGGAGGTAAACTCAATTTAAGATTTTCACTGCGATTATTATGCATATATGATGATTATTAGGTGCTAACATCCATGCCTAAGAAGAACAAGGAAAGGAACAATGGTGACTGCATATGATAAGAGTAAAATTAGCAAGGTTTAAGAAATCGGACCGGACCGACAGGTTCGATAAGGAACCGGCCATTGGTCCGGTCCGATTATATAATATTAACCACTAGCATAAAAAAATAGATACAACCGGTCAAAACCGGTATATAACCAATTCAACCGGTTGGTTGGACCGGTCCATTGACCGGTTTTCATTAAAAAAAAAAATGAAAAAACTTAAAAAATTGAAATCTGCCCTAAACTAAACCTACTGAAAAGCCACTGTGGTGTGGTGTTTTCTTTCTTTCCTTTTGAGTTTGCAGCCGTCACCCACCCTCACTCCCTCAGCCTAAAATAATCTTCTAAATTCTTCTTGGCTCTTGCTTCTTCTTGCTTTATATTTCAATAAAAACATCAAATTATCTTCAAAATAGAGTTGAGCTTTCAAGTTCGAGCTTTCTTCAAGTTTGGGCTTAAATTTTCAAAGAGCTATTTTTCAAGTTTATTATTCAAGATTCTTCCTAAAAGTTCATCTTTCTTTCTTTATTAATTTTCATTTTTTTCATATTATACAACTATTTTTGTTTTTTGCTATACCCTTGAATTTGATTCTTCCATAAATGATATGTGACTAATGTAGTATATTATTCGTTGATTGTTATCTCTCTTTGAACATTAGATGTTTGATAAAATGCTCATATAAACATAAATTGTTTGATAACTATTAGAGTGAAAATTATAAAGTGATAACATTTTAGTATGCAGCTTTCTTGCTTAGACATCGTCAAACACACCAAAACACCACTTATGGTTTCTGTAGTATCAGAAAACTTTTGTGATGATTTTGAGTTAGAATTTTGTATTAGTCATATATGAAATTAACATACACAGACGTATATAGAGAGAGTTTAGAATATGGGTTCATGATTAGTACTATTGCAAAGATTGCCGTGTTGGGTTTGGATTTTGTTGAGGAAGGAAGTTGCTTCGGCAAAAGGCCTTTGATAGATCTGCCTTGCATTTCACCAGTATGTCATAGTAACTTTCCTTTATAGACACAAAAAAAGCAAGAATAATATGTGAAGAGAAAACTACAATATGTGAACAAAAGAAATTGGAATGACTATCAAGAGAAGTTGCAGAATAAAATATGTTTATCGTTATATATGTACTTGTGTATGTATTTGACAAATTAAATTCATTTAGTACACTGATTTCTATATTTTCTTACTTATTAGAGCAAAATTTCATCTTTTTGTAATTAAATTTGTAGGACATGGATAATGTTGATCAAACTTTGCCTATGGAATCACAATCAGTGGATCAAACATCAAACAGTTAAACATCAAATTCACGATGAAAGACAGATCCTGCGTGAAAATATTGCTATGAAGCATCATCAAAGAGCAGGAAATACAAAACAATCATATGTCAATTTTGCAATCAAGCAATTTTTGGAAGGGGGATCAATCGAGTGAAGCAACATCTTGCCGGCATAAGCGGTAATGTGAAACCATGTCCTAAAGTTACTTCGGAAGTTCAATTTCAAATGAAAACAACTCTAGTAGAAATTAGTCGAAAGAAAAAGAAAAATCTTGAAGCTTTTGATAATGTGGATCATTATGAAGAAGATGATATTTAAGAGATTCCAAAACTGAGGGATAAAAAAGAAGATAGCAATAAAAGAAAGAGGGCTAATAACATAGAAAATTATATGAAAGACAAGGCTAGAATTGATTCATCACAACCTAGTATACAAGCTTGCATGCAAAGTCGAGAAAGATGGCATGATACTGATATGGCAATTGCTCTATGATTTTATGATAATTGTATTCTGCTAAATACTGTGAATTCACCCTATTTTTAGCCAGCAATTAGTATGATAGCCACCATGGGACATGGGTACACTGGACCTACTTATTATGCACTAAGATTTCCTTTACCTAGAGCAGCTAAAACACAAGTTCAGTTGATTGTTGATTTTTTTCGTACTAAGTGGGTTGAGACTGGCTATACAATTATGGCCGATGGTTGGACTGATAATAGGCATAGATTTTTGATTAATTTCTGGATATATTGTCCATCTGGGATTTCATTAATTAAATCTGTTGATATTTCAAGTATAGAAGCAAATGCTGAGAATTTGTGCAATCTGTTTGTTAAAATTATTGAAATGGTTGGTCATAAAAATATTGTGCATGTGGTTACTGATAATGAAAGCAATTACAAAAGTGTTGAAAGGTTGCTTTCTGAAAAGTATCATCAGTATGTTGGTCTCCTTGTGTTGCTCATTGCATCAATTTAATTATGAAAGGCATATTTAAGATGCATATTGTAAATGATGTGGTGACACTTGCTTCAAGGATTACGATTTTTATTTACAATTATAAGTGGCATCATGCTTGGTTAAAGAAAAGGTTAAGTTGGACAGAAATTATTCGCTAGGGAGATATCCGCTTTGGCACAACATTTATAGCTTTGAAAAATCTTTATAATCACAAAGAACATTTGCAAGCAATGGTTACAAGTCAAGAATTTAAAAAGTTTTTGAGTTCGGCCAAAACAAAAGAAGTTAAACAAATTATTCCAGATGATAAGTTTTGAAATAATTGTTTAATTATTTCAAAGATCATGGCGCCGATTATGAATTGATGTATATTTGTGATTTCGATGAGAAACCTTCGTCAGATTATGTGTATGAGAGTATGTTGAGGGTGATTAAAGGAATAAAAGAATTGTTTCGTAACAAAGAGAGATTATGGTGAATATATTGATAAAATCAATGTGAGGTGGGATAAAATATTGCGCAAAAACCTTCATGCAGCTGCCTTTTGGTTAAATCCTACTTTTCAATATGATCCTGAAAGTCCTACCGAAAGTCTTGAGGTTATGAAAGAATTTCTTGATGCCATTGATATGCATCTTCTAGATGTGCCTAATGTGATGGAGGAAATTATCATGTTTCGAGAGCGCCAAAAAGGTTTTAGGAGGGCATTAGCTTTGAAGAATTCGAAAACTACTCGTCTTGGTTAGTATTTTTTATTAATTAAGCATTCTAAAATTTCTTATTTATTTTACAATAGTTTTTCTAACTTTGATTTTTGATAATTTATAGATAAATGATGGAGGTTGTTTGGCTTTGATTCACCAAACTTACAAAAATTTGCTATCAAGATTTTAAGTCAAACTTTATCTTCTTCCGGTTGTGAGTGTAATTGGAGTGTGTTTGAGCACATCCACACAAAAAAAAGGAATCAACTGGAACATACTAGACTTAACGATCTTGTCTTTGTTCGCTATAATTTGCGTTTGCAATACAGGTATAAAGATCATTTTCGTTTATTTTAATTTTTACTTTAATATTCTCTTAGTTAACTTATGTAGTTATTATAATAAATATAAATTTTATGTTTTTTATATGTTTTGTAGTCTTAGTGCAAAAAACAGACCATATAATCCCATTGATTATGAGTTCATTGATAAGGTAGAGTTTTGGGTAGTTGATGAAGCTCCAAATGGAGAGCTTGACTATGATGAATTGGAAGAAATGCTTGAGAAATATATTTTCCACGATCAATTACGAACTAAACAATCAAAAGGTTAATGTGTGCTTTGGTTTAATTCAATTTTCTAATTATCATGTATTTCTTGATTGTTTACATTTCAATTTTTGTTTAGGGCATGCGAGCAATGAGAATGAAGATGAATTCATGGGAAATGATGATATTGATTTGTCAAAGAATGATGATGTTAGGACTAGTTCACAAGGTGGTGGTGATACCATGGCTGTTCTTCACTTGACAAGGTTTGATGACAGTGCGAGCCCAGCAAATTATTGAAGATTTGTATATCGTTACCTTATTGTTTGTTGTAATATTGATCTTGATTAATGCCTAAAACTTTTATGTTATTTGAGATGGTATTTGTTGGTCTTGTACTAGATGTTTAAAGATATTTTATTTTGCAAAATTTAATTTATGATTTGACATTTTAAATTGATGGCATTAATTGATGTATACATATTGTTATGGAGTAGAATTGGAGAAAATTTCCTAAATAGTACGCATTTTTTATTTTTTATTATATATACATCTTTTTTTTTGTTTTTTTTGTATATTTTTTAATATATATATAATTTAATATAAAAATAAATATATTTATAACGGCATAGCGGTTGAATTAGTAATTAAATCGGTTGAACCAGTAACCAATAAGGCCACCAGTTCGATCACCAATCTGGTTTCTTGAACATTGAAAATTAGAGGAATCCATATTAAAAGGAAAGGAAGTAATAGAAATAAAACTAAAGGGAAAAAAGAAAAGAAAAGAAACGTAAATAATGCAAGATTATTAACCAAGCAAACAAAGATGAAGGGAAGGAGAATCGGATAGAAAAGAAAAGGAAAAACATATGTTTGGAGATTCACACACATAAAAGGAAAAAAATAATGTGACTGAAACGAAGCAAAAAGACTCCTAGAAGGAAGATGTTGGTGAGATATGGGATGATAATTAGCAGAATCAAGCAAGAGAAGACTTGCACAGCAGAGCATAGCAGGAGTAAGACCGATGATTCGATCGGTAAAACCTACTAAGAGGAGAATAAAATTGTTTGGCAGTTGTGGGCATAGCTCCTAAGTCGAATAATAGATTTAAGATTCCACAGTCGGTGGTAATGATCAAAATTGGTAGTAAAGACGGACGAGTTAGCTCTCATGCAACAGAAGACTCTACTCTCATGTGAGAGAATTTAATATAATAATTATCAAGGGGTTTAATGTTCATTGATGGCATTGATTAGGTTGGACTTTACAAAATCTAACGAACGCTGTATATAAGCATTTTTTAACATGTCCGTAATTCATAATATAGCTCAGGTCAAGATATCTGAAAGAAATTTGATGTGGCAGATAATTCGACAACCTGATGAACAGTTTGACAAGGCCCTAGGGACTGGAGATGACTTCTGTTTGAGTTTCGTTGACCTGTTGATCCAACTGATCCGAGGTCGATCGAGCTGAGGTTGACGAGCCATCTCTCCCAGCTTTATACCATCTTATCGATCTCATGAGGTCATCCTATCAATCGGGGATAATTGCAGATGGATGGATGTACTATCGACTGCTGCAATCGATCTGCAGGTCAAGAGATGTCGCTATCAAGCACTTATAACCCTGTCAGAGGATGCAATTTGCTCTGACAAAGCATTAAATGAATTTCATCATCAGATTTCATTATCTATGGCAGGTTTGGTTCATTGTGGGCAGGCCAGTGGCGAAATGCAACTGTAACACAAAAAGCAATCTCGTCGAGCAAATGACTAATCAGACTCTGTCATAATTTTGTCTAGGGATTCAATCAAAGCTCAAGTTGGGGGAAAATGAGGGTTTTCCTCAAGCCCCCTCGTCAACTATGGCCGCTATAAATATTAGGTTCATTTATGATGTTCATTAATGACACATTAAACTCTTCAACCACCCAAAATATGTCTTCCCCTGCTCGACCTCATCTTGAACGAGTTACTGAGTTAAGCATCGGATAGTCTTAGCGAAAGACACTCTCCACGAGCCCAACGTGTGTTCTACCTTGCAAGTAGACCCCACAATTCTCCACTAGGTCAATTTGATGTGCTGAGGTGGATTCCAACTCAGCAGTCCCAAAATTCACCACCATCAAACTTAGGTCTCATTAAGTTAACTATAACATAGTATATGTTGAGTATAGACCAGACTTGATAACATAAACATATGAACTTGACAACATGATATGACTAAGATTTTTTTATAGAAACTATATGCATAATTATGGTTACATTTAAGGAAATATATATCAAAAGATTACAATAATTGATCAAACAATATTGCATATGATTGTTATTTAACGAAACATATAAAAATAGTATCATATATATTCGTTATACAACAAATATATATGTGTAAATTAAATATTTAGGATAAACAAATTTCTTAGGACAATTTATAATATTCTTTTTGCCCAACACAAGGCACTACTTAAAAGACATCGGTTTTTCTCAATCCCTAGTTGCGACTGTTGAAAGGCATTTTTAATTAGTGGTTTGCTATTTTCCAATTGACATTTCTAAAATTAGAGCTTAATTAGGGTCAACGCCATAACTTTATATCATGTGCGGAATTTCTGAAGTTTGGGCTATGATTAGGGGTTAATTATTCGAGGCTTATACATGAAAATGAATTGTACTGGAAAATTCTTTGCAAGAAATTCTCAATAATTTTGTTCTGCTTCTAGTTCTGTGCCAGTATTCACAAATAAAATTCAATAGATAAAATTTAATTGGAACCGGACCATATTTTACAAAATTTTTACAATTTTGAAACTCAATGTGTTGGGCCAAAATAACTAAGGGGCACTAATCTTTAACGAGGGCGCTGCATTTGCTCGAGCTGTCTCCCTCTGATGCAAATAGGTCTGCTATTGTGACAACTTGTTGGAAAATTTGTCTTTAGAACTTGGACTGAGACCATTTTTCAGTTCTTATAGAAGTGGGTATGTCATCAAGAATTTGTGCAATTATTGTGTCATCATAGGTCCACAAATGGGGAATTTTATTAAGTCCATCTAGTACGAAAACCAGCCCAATTATTGAACCGCCACAAAGATCTTGGCAAAGCATGCGCTAAAGATCAAGCGTCAGTCAAGTGGAACATGGGAATTGAACAAAGCGAGCTGTGCCGCAAAATCCGGGAAAAGGTTTTTTTTTTTTTTGTTTTTTTGTTTTGATAAGTAAAATCTGGGAAAAGTTATTTTAAACTGTTGCCATCATTAATAAATAATAACAAAGTAGTTACAAAAAAATATAAATAAAATGTTTTTATTTAACTTTATTTTTTAATATTTATTTTTTTATTTCATTCTTTTCTTTGATTATACTCTTCTTCTTTCCGATTTTAGAGTCTTCAAATTTATTTTTGAATCATATTATTTTACACAATAAACTCAAGTAATAATATTCAATAATTAAAAAGTATTTTTATTATTAAAAATAAATAAAAATTTTGAATTTTATAAATCATAAAATTTAGTCATACACATCAAGTGTGCCACAGTTACTACTTATGTATAAAATATGAAACTCTTAAATAGTTATTTTAGTATATTTTTTAATGAGTTGACAAAATTAACACTATTTTAAAATATAATTATGGGATAGTTGTCAAATATAATGTTAAATAATTTTTTTTTTTACTTACTCTTTTAATATTTATTTTCTCTTTCATTTTGTATCCAATTTTATTCTTTGTTCTTTTAAACTTTATTCTCTCCAAATTTATTTTTCGAAGCATTATTCTATATAATAAATATAAGCAAAACTATTTAAAAATTAAGGAAAATTGATATTATATTTTAACATAAATAAATATTTTTAATTTTATTTAATAAAAATTATAAGCACACGTATCGAATGTACCACAATAACTAGTAATTAATAAATAGCGACTGTTCTATTTAATTAAAGGAAAAAATAATATTCAAATAGAAGGCAAAAAAATTAAAAAATCTCTCATTGTTAACATTGGCGCCATTAGTGGGAATGTTGAATTGAGATATGAGAAAACATGGTTAGCATTCTCTATTCAAAAATGGTGTTTCGTCTCCTGTTTCATGTACTAAATACATGTCAAATCTATTAAACGTTTTCCTATAAAAACAAAATGGAGTGAATTCTCTTAGCAACCATCCGTATACTGAAATAGAAGATAAAATTAAAATGGAATAGAGGATCTTTCTCACGTAAGATCAACTTGAAAGGAAATTTTCAAACTCCAAATATCCTTATCAGGGAAGTTGTTACCTTAGTCAGTTTAGAATTTTGAATTACGCATTATTTTATTGGTATATATCAAAATGCTTAATTACTAAATCCGAATCTTTATGTATGTAAGATTCACAAATTGGAAGGAATCCCCTTCGAAATTCTGAATAAACAATTTAAATTTTCTCTAATTTACGGAGTTTTTAGCTAGTTAGCGACACATATTCATATCTGAACTTGTTTCCATTTTAAACTATTAGCTCATTGCTTGGCAAACCTTTCTTGAACTTTGTGAAGTATTTGAAATATTTTATATACATCATATTTGGTTCACTCGCACAATTATCAGATAATGTGATATAATTTACATTCAGAAAAATAATTTTCTTTGCTTATCTTATTTTTGTGAGATTTTTGAAAAGTTATCTAATTAGAGTAAGAGGGTGTTTGGGTGAGCTCATAAGCTCTTCAAAATATCTTATAAAATGTTTAGAAGCTTATAAGATGCTACAAAATATTTGGTAAATCTTTTAAAAAAAAATCTTATTAGCTCCCAAAATAAGATGTTAGAAGTTTACAAGCTCTTTTTAAAAAGTAAGAAATTCCTCACTTATTTTTAAAATCTTCACATGTATCTTCATTTTTAACCATCTTAGTTACAAAATTGTCATTACTAACATCTTATAAGCTAAAAGATCTTATTTTATCCGAACACTTTAACAATTTAATTTTAAAATAAGATCTGACATTTTATAAGCTCTAAAAATATCTTATAAAATATAGGAACTTATAAGATGTTTTAAATAAGCTTAGCCAAACACCCTCTAAGTACTAATTGAATTTAAGTATCGTTTTATTGAGATATAATAAAATTAGCAATTGTAGTCATCAAAAGCTATTATTTATTGTTTCTACTAAGCATTTTCTGTTTTCACTAAACGATGGATTGGAACTTACAAACAAAATTCATAAATTCATGAGACATGTAGAAATTTGCATATTAAAATTTGTAAAATATATCAAGTGAATCTTAAACATTACCTCTACACCCCCTGAGGTTCGGTATAATTACCATTATACCCCCTGAGGTTTGATAAATTACCATTAGTTACAAAATTGTCATTACTAATATCTTATAAGCTAAAAGATCTTATTTTATCCGAACACTTTAACAATTTAATTTTAAAATAAGATCTGACATTTTATAAGCTCTAAAAATATCTTATAAAATATAGGAACTTATAAGATGTTTTAAATAAGCTTAGCCAAACACCCTCTAAGTACTAATTGAATTTAAGTATCGTTTTATTGAGATATAATAAAATTAGCAATCGTAGTCATCAAAAGCTATTATTTATTGTTTCTACTAAGCATTTTCTGTTTTCACTAAACGATGGATTGGAACTTACAAACAAAATTCATAAATTCATGAGACATGTAGAAATTTGCATATTAAAATTTGTAAAATATATCAAGTGAATCTTAAACATTACCTCTACACCCCCTGAGGTTCGGTATAATTACCATTATACCCCATGAGGTTTGATAAATTACCATTACACTCCCTGAGGTTTTGATAGTTACTATTACACCCCCTGAAAATCTTAAACATTACAAGTAGACCCCCTAGATAAGGGGGTATAATTGTAATATATGCATAAATTAAGGGGGTATAGTTGTAATACACGCATACATTCAGGGGGTATACTTGTAATTATGTATTAACTACGCTGTACAGTAGGGGGTGTAATGGTAATTAATCAAACCTCAGGAGGTATAATGGTAATTATACCAAACCTGAGGGGGTGTAGAAGTAATTATCCCTTATTTGATTGCAGTGAATAAAAATCGGGCAACTTATAAATAAGGATCAAAACCTAGTTTGGTTTTAGTGTTTAGTCCCT
>JACFYI010003776.1:1410816-1422282 GCA_014898755.1 Handroanthus guayacan
CTTCAACACTAAAAGTCTCTTGGCTTAAAAACAATATAACCAAATTTTCCAACGAATAGGAGTTTCTACTTAAAAGAAATCTAAACACAATTACTAAAGTATGGATGTGCAGTACAGAAATACGAAAATTAAGTATAAAACTGCAGATATTCAGTATAAAAGCAAGGATATTCAGTACATTAACAAAAAACTTGTAACAAGGCCCACATAAATAGTAAATGGGGAGTTAAGTCTAAGAATCTTTTGCCTAGGGACTGATCCCTAAAATGAAACTTGCTTTGGGGAGTTTCCCTAATTTACCTATAAAAATCAACACAATAAAATAATTTGGTATTTATCAAATCCGACCCGTTTAATAAAATAAGTTACAAAAATTCAAAAAACATACATACATTGCAGTTATGGCAGAAAAGTACAGTCAAATTCCGGACTCCTTGCCTTACGCTGCAGTAAATAAGTTCGTTAGATGACATTAGGGTATTTGCCGCACTTTGTACTCTGCAGGCTGCTCTAATCTTTTAGACCGCCAGGGGCCAATCTCGCGTCGCGGCGGTGCTGAATTTCTTCAATTCTTGTTCTTCTGAAAACTGATCGGCGATAGGTCGTGGTGCGAGGCCGTTCTGGTTGCAATGGCCAAGCCTTCTACATGAGGTGGGTACTGGATAGAAATATATCAAGAGGGGGATGCTTGTTATTTCTGTTCCTTTTAGTTAGTAGAGTTGTGCTTATTTTGTGTTTTGATGTAGTCTAGAAACTAATTGTTGGATTTACATTAGTTGGTTGGCGGGCTCCAATTTATTGTTGCTTTTTTGTAGTCAAGGATATTCTTGGATTTATAGTAATAGGTTGGCAAAATTTTAAATTAATATTGAAAAGGTGGAAAAGATAAGGTCCAGTGGGTCTCTCGGGTTGGAGCCGCCAGGTTCAGAGCGGGTTTCAGTTTTTGCCGAGCAAGGCCTCGAACCACGTTGTCAGGTGTAAAATAAGATTGTCCTCTGAAGTGGTGAGATTCATCCACTCCCAGATGGAAGGGCATGATGACGTTGATCTTTCCAAAATCTACTTAAGACACAATGCCGTCATTCTATGTTCTTAGGAATTGTATTTCCTCTGATTGGCCTATTTAGGAACTACATTGTGAGGATTATTCATATTGCAGAAATTTTACTTCTAAATTTTCCTGTTTTCTGTCCTCACTTTCTTCCCTATGTTACACACATTTTGTAAGTACAGGATGCCGAGGAAACGAACAAAGCATTGCCAATCGTTGGGAGGTTGACCACTCACATTTTCTCCATTTACTCGGTCCATGGCTATGGCTCGACGTAAGGCCAGGCGAGTGATTGTGGAACCCAAGTTACAAGCTAAAGATTTCCCAACCACTTCAGGTATCCTTTTTAGTGGATTTTCTCTGCTGATTTTGTATTTTTCTTTTGCTTCTGACGGTAGTTTCATGCCAAATTTGGATGCAAATGCTTATTTATAGGTAATGGGTTTTTGAACCACAGCAAGGATAAAACTGAATGCTCTGACTTTTCTGATAGTGAAGAATTTGAGGTTGGTTTCTTCATCTTCATCTCACCATTTATTGCATTTTGTTGTTGGTAGCCTCTATGATTAATCAATTCATTTGTTTGGGAAGGGGGTTGTTCAAGCAGACTTTGTCTTCTTTGATCCAAAACCTACTGACTTTCATGGAGTGAAGGTCCTTCTACAAATGTACCTTGAGACTAAGGAGTGGGATCTGATTGGCTTCGTAGACATCATATTGGGACAGTCAACAGTTGGGACTGTTGTCAAAGTAGAGAATGATGAAGATGATGGAGTATATTCTATTGTTACTGCTCTTAATTTAGGAAGATTGAAGGCAAGCTACCAAAATTTTTCATATTCATTATGTGTGACTTTATTGCTTTTGGTTGTTTTAAAAAATCGTTGCAATTATTTGTCTACTTATATTTGTTATATGATAGCTAAATTATGCAAATAGATGTGTGTTTTCATGTTTTAGAAACAATTGGAAGCTTAAAGTCCATATTTAACATCAAATTCTTTATTTCATATCATGATGAAAAATGCATCCTTGAGCTCAAGGATTACCTGCTTAAACTGTGTCTCGATGTGGATGTCAGGGATAAACTCAGGTCTCTAGTGTGAGAGCACGCAAGCGATATCGGTCTCATAGTCTCTCAGCGTGTTGTAAACCTTCCACCTCAACTTTTGCCTCAACTTTATGATGCTCTCTTTGATGAAATAGACTGGGCAATGGAAGATGAGGTTAGGGAGAATATTTTATGCACACAATCTACATATATTTTAGTGTTTCTTGACATGCTCAAGATGACGCCCATTCTTTAAGATGTCATCACCTGGATTTTGTACTTATTTTTATTTTGCTTGTTGAAGCCCACAGAGGAGCTACAGAACTCTTTCTGCTTCAAATTTTATCTGATTTTTAGCAAAATATACAAGGTGCACCATTGGAGCTCTCAATGTGCCATTAGTATTGGGTAAGATCTGTGTAAATCAGCAATTATTGATAGTTTCTTCTTTATGCATGTTCATAGCACAAGAATGCTAGCCAGAATAAAGGGAAAATGAAAACCGGAGATGAAGCTGTAATTTTCCTCAAACCTGAAGATAAAATTTTTCTTGAGGTACCATGTTTTATTTTGCTAATGGCTAATGCTGTCTTTTACGCTTGTAGGCTTTGAAATCCGACTCTTTTTGCTTCTGCAGCTTAGCTCGTGGTCCTTCAATTTTCTATTGCCTGCCCAGCAGGTCACAACTAATGAGGCAAGTAGACAGTCCACTGTGTGATAATATCTCTATAAGTCTTTGTTAAATAATGCTAACCCCTGCATTTAAGGAAACAGCTTATTACTAGTAATCCATTTTTGTATGCATCAAGACCCTCCTGCCTCCTCTTCTCTCTTCCATGCATCCTTACATTGTTAAGCAACAGCTTTTTGTTATTTGTCAATCTTCTTCTTATGTTGTGCATCTGAGCTATCTGTGATTCGGTGTTGCGTGGATCTGGGAAGGCAGTTTTGTGTCTGAATTGGGTTAAAAATATTTTTGCAACCTCTGAAATATATTCATACTTTTGTTTCGGCTCTTGATGTCACTAACGTATGGTACTTGTTACCCTTACCTTCATTATTTGTTGATCTTCCCCCTGCTAGAAAGAGGTGTAGTGAGATAGTATAAAGAACCATCCATGATCATTTGATTTGATCAATTTCCAAAATTATTTGGCCAAGTTACTCTGTATGCATGCTTTGGCTGACTTTTTACTTTCAGATCCCTTTCTGAATGTTTTGAGAATCTCTTGATCTCCTCTTATTACCCAATAATCTCCTAAATGTGCATCATTCTTAGATCCTGGCCGAGTATCGTTACTTAAAGTACAAATGTTTTTAACAGTTCATGCAAAAAAATGTTTTTCAATGCTTTAGATTCTCCTCTATCTGCAGCTTAAAAATTATCGCTTGATGGGTTTAGTGATGGCTGTTGAAGCTAGAAAAGTACCTATATTCAGAAAACAGTTGCACGCGCTAATAGATGAACGATATTAAGAGAGATTCTAGCAGGTATACATTTTGTTATATTTGCTGTTATTTTTTCTTTCTGTCACTAAAGCTTTTTTGATTTTGTGCCAGTCTCCTGAATATGATTTGATTATTTGGTTCGTCTGATCGGATATGAATATATTACCAGATTCACATTGTTGTCATATGACATTTCCATGTCAATTCCACAGTGATGCATGCATCCAAGACCTGGAAGACCTCTATATAAGTCTAAGTCATTCAGTACAAACATCTTGCTACTTATTCCAAGATGTAGTTGATAACCACGGAAATTATGTTGCTCTTGATCCACACCTTCGATTGGCTTTGTGCCAGAAATTTTGACAGTTGGGAATTAGAGATATTATTAGCTAAGATGAAATTTATCCATCACTTAAGTAATGTGTTTGGGAGCTCATTGCATCCACTTAGACAATTTTCGTTTTAATCTCTTTGGAGAATGCTGCAAATGTTAGTGCTTAGTAGCTAAGATTACTCTTTTGTCAAATTGGATGTTATTGATGTTTGTAGAATTTCATCATTGTTTGGATGTACACGATTTATGGGCACTCAGAATTCAGTGACTTGTGCAAACCAAATCGAACACAAAAAACCAGCATGCACAGAACCCTAACAGAGCAATTTGGTTTGTGATCCGATATTTTTGTTGCTTGAAGTATACCATGTTTAGCTTTCATCAATGTCCTATCAGTTAGCTGATGACTGCCAATTTTTAAACATGCACCTGTATGTCTATATGTTTTTGCATATGTTTATTTTACGTTTTTAATTAATCATTTTAGTCGTACTATCAACTGGACAGAGTTTTCCTCTCTGCTGTTCACTTTCTTGTGAGCAAAGTTCGTTTTACTTCCTCATCACCATCTTCTTCTACTGTAACTATTTGTTTGTCAGTAATTTGTCACATAAACTTTATGTGATTGTACTCCATATTTTCCTAGTTTTCTTTGTGAAGATTGGTCCGAATTTTTGGGCAGATATGTTTGCTCGAAGCATATGCAAATATGTTATGATATAATGTTGAGTCCGAAAAGGTGACCTTGTTGTCTACTTCTCTAAAATGTACTTTTGGAGATGTGATTTTTTCATAAATGTTTAATTAAAATTGTTACTCCATGGTGAATTTTCCCTTGAACAACAACCAACAAGTTGATGGACTAGTGCATATTCTTCACTTGGGCAATGGGCCACTGATCACATGAATATAATGGGCATGTGGGTGATGACTTATTAACGTGTCTTCCCTTCTCATAGCAGGATATCAATGATATGGCCCCAAACTAAAAGAAGCAACTCTCCCTTTACCTCTTTAGGCCCTACAGATGGTGCTTGAGTACATCAAAGGCATTATTTTTCTTTATCACTCACACACGCATATGGAGCACATGCAGTTGTTGGTTCTTATGTTTTCTTGAGAACCATTTTGGTCCTACCTAGCAAATTCTGACGATTTTAGTTACCTTTTTTTGAGGTGAGGACTATGGTAAAGTCTTGTTGTTGAAGACATGTGATAAATCTAGGTTGTCTATTAGTGAGCTTTCCCGGGCATGCTAAAACTTCAATTAGCACTACATGCGTCTCAATGAATTTTTTTTACCGTTGTGTGAGATACCTAGGTGAAGATTTGTAGGAGGTATAATTATCTGAACATGCCATAGGATTTGACTTAATAATAGAAATATCTCATGAGTTGAGGAGATTGTAGTAACAACTTCATCATTAGTTCAGTTAATGAAAAACTTAACGGGATTTTTGTAATATATAGTTAGACTACTTAAAAATCTAACTTATTAGTTAACATATTATAAGTAAATTTCCTATTTAGGGAGTCTACCTATAATATTATATAGACTTTATTAAATTTTTTGTCAACTGAACTAACAATAAATGATGTTATCATAATTTCCTAAATTGTTGGAGTGTTTTGTAATTAAATCAAACTTCATGGATAGTTGAAGTAATTGTCCCTGTGTAAAATGGGTATGTAAGAGTACACTAAGGGGACAACTTTATGGCATAGACATTCATTTAAGAATTTAACGATGGAGAAAATGATACCATTATTTGTAAATGATGTGAACTACTAAAAATACGACAAAAGTTTATTTCAACTTTTAAGTAAAATGGTCACAAGATGTCTACTCAAAAGTGACTAATCGATTTCAACTTTTGAAATAAATTTGAAGTTTGACAATAGGAATTGGCCTTTCAAGGAAGGGTGGGAAAGTTTTATCTTTTAAGTACAAGGTGCAAGCCACCTAAACCATCAACCATATGTAGTAATAATTAAAAAAATGAAAACAAAGTGAAATGTTCTTTCATGAGAAGGGAAAAAGCATTTCCCACTATATTTTAGTAAATGCATGATGTTGACAATTTCTTCTTTTTAATTTTTCCCTTTTTGAAAAATATTCAACTTTTCTTTCTTTACCTTTATAGTTCCACTAATGTGAAAATGTAGGTTCAATGCAACTGGCAATCGTGAAGTTTAGTTCATTTAGGACCACTTCTCTTTATTGCTCTTTTTATTTTCTTCTTTTTCCTGAATTTATCCCCAGCAAATTATGGTATCAAGTGCCTTTGTTTATAGTGTTGTCCAATCAAATTATGTGGGCATGCCTGATTTTATTTGCTGGTCGACATCAGTTTTGCTAAATCTAATATCTGAATGTGCAGAGATGCTGGCGGATCAGATTGGAATATTTTATTTTTATATGGCAGTGGCTGCTTAATAATGCCCTCTTTTATGCATAGCCAGAAGAAGCAATGGTGTATTATAGTTAAGAGATAATTACATCAATATCTCTGGGTTTTGCCGAATTACAAAAGTATTCTTGTTGTGTGAGAAATATAAGATCATCCTCTGTTAATTTGTAATGTTTCAATTAATTTGTTATATTTTCAAAAGGTTCAAGAGGACGTTTGGTATTGCTTGTGATTTGAAAGGAAGTGATTGAGTTAGAGAAGTTGAAAAGCAGGTAGTAAAAGTATTTGGAACTAGAAGTCAAAACATATTAAAACTAAAGTGGGTGTTTGCCATAAAAAGTAATTTTTCACAATATTATCAAACATATTTGATGAAAAAACAAAACCAGAATGTAAAAACATCTCATGAAGTATTTTTACATTTTGATTGATTTTATCTTAAAATTTATTTTTTTAAAAAATAAAAGTTACTTTATTAGACACTTTCAAAATTACTTTTTAGTGTTTAGTAGCCAAAAACGGCTATTAAAAGTAATGTCAAACACTCTCTAATTCTAATATATAGGAAATGTTATTATAATTTCACAAATTGTAAGGGTTGCTTTTAAAATTAAATTAAACTCTAAGGGGGTACTCAGGTAATTATTCTACAGTTACCGTAGTCAACTTTGGACACACGATTTCTCCACCCTCCAACTCCCATTCGTTCTGCGATGTCCGATGCATCGATAGAACTTTTCTTATCTTGGACAAGGATAGTTCCTGGAGTTTTGGGCAGCGAAATATTTGACTTTTCAATCTATACTTAACATTTCATTAAAAGAAAAAATATTTTTACAAATTTATTTGCATATGCGTGTATATGTTGATGATAATAAGTTTCGAGATACACTAAAAATACCAAGGATAACATAACAATTTATAAGTTGCTCTCTTTCTTTATCTGATGAGGCTTGTTCTCATAATAAATAAATCATCCATCATGCATACTCTCAAGTGTAAGAGATCAAGCAGAGTTTTTATATTTTAAAGTGAATTAGTTCGAGTACAGTATTGGGACGATTAGTACAATAACAATCTCTTATACTTAGATCTGTGTGATTATGCAGACAATTCTTGCATTATCTCACTTTAACGAGTCGATTTGAGATCACTAAGTGAATATAAGCATTATGAATATAATCTAAGGAATAATAAAAATTACATATACAAAGATGAAAGGCTCTTTCTTGAATTATAACAACCTAATGTCTCTTTCTTGATTGTATTTGTGGGAAGATATTTGTCATATATCTCTTCCTAAACTTCTCAATCGAGGGTGTAATGATGCTAAATATTGTTCATATCAGAGGATTCGAAAATGTCGAAACACATTATCATGACTTGTTACTCGCTTGCTAAAACATTTTTTTCATAAATATAAAATATTCAATCACATATTTTGCTGGGATAACACCTCATTAGGTCAATCTTTCATTTCTAATGCCTACTCTAAGCATCATCAATATCTATTGACGTAATTAGTTATAATTAAATCAGATTTAGTCCATTAATTAATTCACATAATTATATCATATACGCAGCATCACAGCGTTCTGCCGGCGGATTTATTATGAAAACCAGTAACACAATTCTGAAATTTATTATATTATATATAGTAGTCACTAAATCAAAATGTGGTTCCAAATGATTAGTGATATTTATTATTGGTTTGAACTTAATTTGATGTGAGCTCAAGTGTTTAATTATCTAAATAATGTTCATAGTTTAAATTATAGGAATAATAATTCTAATTTCGTCTATTCTGTTTATTTGTAGCCACGAGATGGTGACATTGATTTGACATGTGTCATAAGGTTGCTCAAAAAGAAAAAAGGGTGTTTTTGCATGATTTAAAAGCAATGCTTCTGCATTAAATACTTTAAAATTAAGTAGGAAAAAATTAAACATTAAAAGCAGCAATCACCTAATTCTTGTGGATTGTTTGTTGCTTTTAATTTTTATTTTTCGATTCTCAATTTTTATAATAATGACATCAAATTTTATTTCATATGTGGCTAGTCGATGATTTTGAAAACATTGACTAATTGTTCCACCTAGTTCATATTTTGAGACATATTTAAATAAAAAATTTTTATCATGAGTGTTGATGAAACAATACCTTGATTTAACCAAGTCGTTCATTCTAACAACAAATTTTGACATTGTTGTTGTTGCGTCATATGATAACATTCAAGATTCGAAGTCAGCTTCATATTTGAAATTCTCACCTTTCTAATACTTTCATTAAGATAAGTTTTCAAGCATTATTTTTTTTGTTTAACAAAATGACAATTTGTCTTGTATATATATTAGAATTAAAGGTATTTTGGTTTTTAAATAATATTTCAACAAATTTTGACCAAAAAAATAAATAATAATAATAATAATAATAATAATAATAATAATAATAATAATAATGGTATTAGGAGAGATTTTATCAATCATAAAGAAAAAAAGAACGCAAAAATTACCAGGAGAATGAATGCAAGCAATCCTGTGATTAGTAGAAAGAATAATTTCTTTTTTATCCCCAAAGAATATTTTCTTTCTTATTCCGGACCCTTTATTTCCCAATTTTTCTAGCCAATGTGATGTTAGGGTGGTCCTTATTAGAATCATATTCGAATTTCAGACCCAACAACTAGAGCTAGCTGTTATATAAGGAATATTTAACTTAGGTTTTATTAATTACTGTAAATAACAACAAAATTTCAAGATTTAGTGCACATATATATAAATTCAAATATTTATTTAATAATCTTTATGCCCATCATAAATATTTTTGTGACTACCATTGACTATTTCGAATTCTATATTTTGATCAATATGCACCAAGTATATGTAATTCACACTTCGATGTTTAAAATTAATTATTATTTTTAAATCTAAATAATTAAAATTTACTAGGTTTTTCTTATATATCCTCCCAAAAAAATAGAATGCATACTAATGTAATGGTGATTTTGTAATTCCATTATAATATATTAATTAGTTATATAATAATTTTTTGTCATAGTGACAATAATTACTAATTCACTAGCTTCACATTCGACCAACTTTGTTCTATCTCGTGCTTTAATGGTAAGTCACAATTTACAAACAAACAAAAAATATTCTATTAAAAAAGATAAGAGCGTCCACAACACTAGACTCAATACAATGCCAATCACATTAATGAGAATGTTTTCATGGACTTAATCATCGAAGCTTGACATTCACTAGCTGAACTACATGTTGAGAAGTGAGTTACAAACGACCACATGAGTTTCAGCAAATCTAATTAATATAAATATAAAAAATAAAGATTACAATTTTTTTCTTATCCATACACTCCATTACATAAAATATGAACTCAAATATTGAGGGATCCTAACACCAAAGTTAATATTAATTTCATAGTGGTTTCAGTGAAAATATTTTCGACTAGGGCACATTTTTTCATATATAAAAAAAAAGGAAGGCCATGGGGATATTTTTATTATTGTTTTTACCCATTTCACTGGTTGGAGAGTTGTGGTGGTAGGGTTGTGAGTGATCAAGATAAGGCTATTAGACACCACCACAATAACATGTTATAGGTCAGAATCTAAGAATATAATTAATGCCATTAATTGGTGCTGAAACTTTAATAAGGTGCGGAAGAATTTAATAGCAAAATCCTGCTTTGTATTCATTTAATTTTCATCATTTTCAAATTTATTTTTATGTTTGTATTGAATTTTTGTGTATAAAATACATATATATAGTTATATGTAGATTAGTAACTTTATAGTATTTCACATAATATTCTAGTGTTATCTCACAATGAAATGAATTTGATAATTAAACAAGTTCGGCTAAAGTTGATTTATCCTATATTTTATATTGACGTGCAGTTGAAACAATAGTACAAACCAAAAAGCAATCTAATTATAGATAGATCCTGTCCTAAAACTAGGAGTAAGAAAGAAGGTAGAAAATTACAAAGGCATCATTAATATGAAATAGATCGTAAATTAGAATGCTTGAACGCTGGGTGCTCTAGAGAATGATTGGAGCATATAATGTCTTTCGCCTTGAATGGAAGTATTTATAGCAATTGCCTTGAGTTGGAGCACATGATGGTACAAATGGAATTGTTCTTTGACGCTCTGGGTTCTGTCGATCTTTGATGATGAGGTACATATAAAACTTTAGTCAAACTGACTAATATACGATTGTACTGCTTTATTGGGTCTTCAAGATAGTGCCACGTGGATGAGTGGTCATGAACTTTTGGTCATATGATCATATTCATCTCCTTGGAGGGATGATTGGATGGGTTGGATCTACTGATCATTTGAAATCTAAGGTTAGGGTTTCCCCTATTAATGTGCTTAGGTATTGAGTTTACTTTGAATATTTTCTTATAATGGGGCTAATGGAAACGAAATGGCCGAAGTCAATCTTTACTAAATCATTAAGTCCTCCACTTCATTAATTATGTAAGACGTGATCGAAGCATATTGATCAAGTAGTTAATTGCTCCAGTAGAGAGTCGCAGTTGCAGAATGGAATCCCTTTGGTCACTTTTTGCTTTCTTTGTGTTTGAGAGAGTCCATATGCCTTTTTTATGATCTATTGAGTGAGCTTCTAGGGATTAATGATCCCTTTATGATTTTCAACCTTTTTTGTATCTTCTCATTTTTAAGGTAGCACCTCTATAAATTGATTGATTATTCGTTTTGTACAATTACTTTAGCTCCATTTCATATATAAACAAAAGAAATAAAATTCAAGAAGAATTTAGAACTCATAAAAAGTATGTTTTTAACGATTTTTCGAATATGTTTGCTTAATTGAAAAACGTTCTTCTTCTAAAAATAAATTTATAAGGATGAAAATGGAAGAGCATCATAGTATAAGAACAATAATCAGTTAAATTAATAAATTAAGAATTTGATAAATTTTTGTTACTTAACATAAATAATGTAAATCTTATTTTGACTAAATAGAGATCTAATCTTTTTCTTTTTTGGAAGAAAAAATAGATAATAATTTTAGATGGATAAATAGAGTTGTAAAATAAAAATACGGAATATTTGTTGAATCATGTAATAATGTTTAAATAAAAAGCAAACAAAAAAAAAAGAAAAGAAAAAAAAAA
>JACFYI010003776.1:1451852-1467761 GCA_014898755.1 Handroanthus guayacan
AACTTTTATGTATTTATACCTTTTAATAAAATTTAAAATTTTCGTTCAATAAAGACTGCAATTCTTTGTTGATATGTTTTTATGTGTTCTTTAAAATATTTTTAATGTTCATTAATTCAATAACCACTCACAATCCATTAATTTTATTTATAGTAGATTAAATATGTAATTATACTAAATATTTAATTATGTATTTAAATAACTTAAATGTACACAGTGTGAATTATATCTTAATGTAGATAGATTATGTTTTGCTTATTTTACACACAAGCATTAACTATGCATTGGATGCTTGTGTGTGTATATATATTTATATATTTATTTATTGTGCATACGAATCATAAGTAGTAATATCATAGATAATGATATCAATATAATGTTTTACTTTATAATAACATATATTAATACTAAACAATGATTATGACACCAACTTAGAGATATAATTAAATTAGTTTTAAAGAGATTACCAGTTTGATCCCACTGATAATGTTGGGCTTCGCATGGTAGCATGGGGATATTTCTATCGTATAGTAGCTTGGAGGATATTATTTTATTGTTTGTTTTAGATAATATATCTAATCTTTGAATACATTGAAGTATTGATATGGCTAAATTGATCAAACTGAGTCATTTCTCTTCCAAGAATGAAAAAAAAAAAAAGGAAAGAACGAAACAAAGAAAAAAGAAAAAGAAATATACCTAACTGGATTCTGAACTATTAGATTGAAATATTATGAGGTCATAAATTGAAAAGTTAGTTTAATAAATGATCTAATAATTTATATTTCATTTGAATGTGTTTGTGTGTCTCCCCTTTGAAATGGTAATGGTAGATGGAAATGGTAGAATGTCCATTGAAATATTAATGGTCTTGCTCAAATCATGGCCCCAATGGTGGTTGTGAGCATGTACTTAATGTGCTTTTTGAATATCATCAAACTAAATCAAACTAGGCTTGATGGTATTCACTTTAGTACTTTGTCCTTCTTATCCATGGAAAAAGTAGGGATAAATCATAAATGCAATAACATCAATAAAAGATGAAAATGACAATTTATCCCATGAATTATATGAAAATACAAGGAAAATCCTATACAACACTAGAAAATGTATCCATGAGAATTTGAGGATGTTTGACAGATACTAAATCTTATTTTAAAAATAAGTTGTTAAAATATTTGGATAAAATAAATCATTTTTAATTAAAATGGTTAAATTTGAAGGTCCATATTACAATTTTAAAAAGAAGTTAATAGCTTCTTAATTTTTGAAGAAAGAGCTTATAAGATTTTAACATCTTATTTTAAAAGCTGATAAGATTTTTTTTCAGAAACTTTACTAAACACTTTATGACATTTTATAAGCTTTTAAATATCTTATAGGATGTTTTAAAGAGTTTTTAAGCTCACCCAAACACCCCCCTAACGTGATGGTGAAGAACTCAATTTCTTTCTTGACTTTTTCAGCTATCCGACGTTTAAGTCTCTTGAAAAAAATGCACCTACATACATATCCACGTGCTTATTGGATACAATAATTGTAATTTTTTCATATAAATTAAAAAGGAAAAAGATAAATAACACCAAAAGATACCCATTTTTGTAGGAAACAACATCAATTTTTGTCCTTTTATTTTGTTTAGAGGAATCAAAATGATACTTTAGACTTTCACAGAGCCCTAATTGCAATTAACAAGGAAAAAGTAATGTACCAACGGGCGTGTGTTTTGTGCATTAATTGTACCGTACATATAGATTTTGCTAAAATTACGTTTAGAAAGTCTTTCTTATAAATTCATAATGGTTGCAATCGTTTTCAGTCGGTATCATCCTCGTAATTGAAAAGCCATTTTTCTCCAATCCGGTAAAGATAGAAATTTTTACTTTTATTTAAAAAATTTGATGATAAAAAAGAAAATAAAAAGTTAGGAAAGTAATTTTTATTATTTAGTTGTCAATAATATTTTTTTTCAAAAATAAAAAAAAATAAAAATTTAAGAAATATTAAAAAATTAATAGTCTCAAAAAATTGAAAAAATATGAAAAAGAACTATTCACCCCCTCTTTTCCAACATATTGATCACTTTCAAACAAAAAAAAAAAAAAAAAGAATCTCCTCAATTACTTTTTATTGTTTTATTCAAATTTTCTCAGAAGTGATTATAATATTCGATTAATTCATCGATAAATTAGTAACAATAAAAGATTAAAATAATAACAATCAAACAAAAATCTCTAATAACCTATTATACATACAATAGAATAACATCTTTAAATCTATCATACGGTAAAAAAAATAAACCTATATATTGGTGAATATCAAACTCCTGATTTGTATAACTATGAACCCTCTGCCATGTGGCTAAAACAAAGCCTTATCAACATTTTGTTTTAAAAATTTGTAACAAGCAAACGGTGGACAGAGAGTCAATGGAGAAGGATATTTTCTAGACCGGAAAAGTTAGGCCCCCCATTTTTGTCTCTCAAAAAGTTGGGAAGGCTCATAATCTGCGGAAAGTTGCCCTTCATCAGCGCTTACAACTTAGGCAAAAGCGAAAACAATTCTGTTCAATTTTGGATTTGAAAGTTCGAAAATGACATCTCACCCGCACGAATAGTACAAAGCCTTTATGATTTAATTAATGGATAATTTCTTCCACATTCCTTGAAATTTATCATAATCATTAAAGCACTTCACAAAATTTGAAAAATTAATATTATGCCCTCTACTGGATAGTTCAACTAATGTATTATTACAATTAAATTTTTTTATTTTTGAATGTATCATATATTACAGTTATATTCCCTTATTTCGTGGTCGACTTATAATGTTTAGGGCTTTCAGAAGGTGTGATGGTAACTATCCAAACTTCAAGAATTGTAATAATAATTATCTAAACCTCAAGAAGTATGTGGATAATTATAACAAATCTCATGGAAAGTTGGTGTAATTATTGTTTTAATCAATTGTGTCACACAACTTACACGTTCACTTTAAATAACATAAGAATTATAACTGTGTTAATTTGAATATACCATGGCTTGTTTTTACTTTTCTTTTCTTCTTCTCTTTTTTTCTTATCATTCTTATTATTAATATTATTTTTTTTTTCAAGATTATACAATGGCTTGGTTGCTCAATGTATGAGCATAAAATGATAAAAAAAAACATAAAGTGATATATATTAACGTATAATATATGCTTAATCTGTGTGTATTTATTATTAATAATTAAATTATAATTAGTAGATTTGGTGTAATTACCTTAATCTAATAAGACACGCGTTGATTTTTAGTGGGTTGTGTCATAGATATTTAGATTTGTGTTAAAAACATAAAACATAATTTTACAAAACTAGAAAGCGTAAAAATATTAAATTAAACCGTGTAGGATAAGAAGGCAATTGTGAGTGCATAAAATGAAGCACCACGATCCATGTCAACTGTCGTCATCCTCAAGCCATTATTGCTCCCTACATATAGGTTTTGAATGCAAATCATAACTCTAGGACATCAGGAACTAATTCATAGTTCGTTGTTAGAGCAAAGTCTTGTGAGAGTAAAGTACAGTACTCAAATTGACAATTTAGGTGCCAAATAATAAATTGGCCTCTTTACATGACAATCAAACATTTGACCATAAAAAAGATTAATGCACTAACTAATATATCAGTATAGTCACAATAAATAATGTTTTTATCATAATTTTTGAATTATTAGTTATCACATTTACTACAGCTATTAATTTTGAATTATTGATTACTATTTTCACTCTGACTGTTAATCTTTTAGTTGTAAAAAGTCAATAATTTTGTAATGCTTCTTACTTTATAAGTTTAAAAATATTTATATGTTTTTATATAATAGTATATTTTTTGTAGTTATATAAATAATTTTGTATGAATTTGTGTTATAAAATTAACACAATTGAAAAATAAATATAAAAGAGAGAAAATAATAATATCTTAAAAAATGAAAGAGAAAAAAGAAATATTGAAAAGAGAAAATTTGCATTATTTTTAAAAACAGGGTTAATTTCATCAATTATATAAAAAAAATACTATTAAAATAATTATCTTAAAGTCTCATGCTTTCGAAATAGTGTGGGTGTATATATATAAAATATTATATTGTAGATATGGATATGCTACTGGTGATTTACCACTAGACAAATAATTAACCCCCATTTAAATATGAAAAAAAGAACACCACCAGCACTGTTTAGGTTTCAAATTGGCACTCAAGGTCTCCTCAATCAAATCAAGCACTGTTTAGATCCTTTTACACTATATATTGCTTTTTCACCTTTATCTTTATTCTCTCTATCTTTTTATTTATTTTTGTTTTATTATATATAACATATAATGTAGTTGCGAGAATATTCTGGAGAATATTCTGTTCAATAGTTGGGGATTAATTGTAGAAAAACGGAATATTCTCTGAATATTCCGATGAAGTCTGTTAAATGGGGCAAAATGTAAATTTTTCAAACGTTGAGGGATTAATCCCATATTCACAAAGTTTAGGAAGTAAAGTGCACTGGACCCTAAAGGTTGGGAGTTTAATACAATTTACTCTTCTTTTTATATATAAAAAATCTTTTACCCATACAAATCGAGGGTCTAGATTCATATTTACATGGGGTAAATTACAATTTACCCATTTACCTTTCTTGTTTATGAGGCCGTAAATTTTTAATTTACGTAGTTCTTTCCAATAATACATACTTCAATTAAAAATATTTTATAATATTTATATAGAAGGACTTAATTACTATCTGACCTTTATGCACACCAAAAACAGTGAGGCATTATTCCCCCTGTCTGGTATTTGTGAAATTGGTAAAGGAACATCCTCTTTCCATGAGTCCCCATATTAGCCAAGAAAATACATCCACTCATGTAAAATAATGCAAATATTTGTTCACCTACCATTAATTAGACCTAGAGAAATAGTTATATTCCGAAAGATGTGACATGCTAGAAAATTAATGGCTGAGCTAAAACTGTCAAAATATAGAACAAAAGTTGTTTATATTCCATAATGGAGACCGGTTTAGAAATAATTATCTTATAATATTCTTGAAACTTGACTTAATCATGAAAACATTCTCTGTCGTGTGAAATTTATAACAATACCCAATATTATCTAATCTATTATATTTTAGTGAGTTGGATTCTTAGGAAGTCTAATAGTAATATTACTTTCCATTAAATTTTTCATAAGTTAGGCTAACAATATGTAATGTTACGATAATATCCTAAACAACAAGAAGAATTTCCGTAATTAGATTAAACTCCAGTGGGTATTAAGGTAATTCTTTTTTTTTTTTTATCAAATTCTTATATCTATGCATCAGATCATTAACATTTGAAATCAATAATTAAGAAGAAATTCTCCAATAAAACTACTATACAGTGGAAAATTAAACAAATTAAGTTAATATTCAGTAGAATAAAGATTTATACGCATTCGGTGAAAATTGAAATTATAACCCCACGATTGTGAGACCTTATCTTGACCAATTAAGCCATGGCTCATCTACGGGTATCAAGGTAATTATCTCTTCTATTTTTTAAGTTGCCCAAGCATATGCCCATCATCTACTTATAAATACGTCTTAGTGGACGACGAGTCAATGTCGGTACACACGACTTTAAGAACCTAAGAT
Source organism: Handroanthus guayacan (assembly GCA_014898755.1). Classification (NCBI taxonomy): domain Eukaryota; kingdom Viridiplantae; phylum Streptophyta; class Magnoliopsida; order Lamiales; family Bignoniaceae; genus Handroanthus; species Handroanthus guayacan. Next base: position 1,457,523 of record JACFYI010003776.1, read on the forward strand.
ATGATTTTCAAAAGGAATCATATCCTTTGGAAATTTCATATGATATTATTCCATATTCTGATTCATTTTATATTTATGATTGTGTCACATGTTGGGAAACTCTACTTGAGATCACTCCATCGTTTCAAAATTCAATGCATGTGTGGTGATTTTTTTTTTTAATTTATTATTATTATTATTATTATTATTATTATTATTATTATTATTATTATTACTTTTTTGTCAAAGATCATGCGTGGTGATTTTTTTTATTTTTTTATTTTTTGATGAATTTCATGTCTGGTGATTTCAGATCACGCCGTTGTTTCAAAATTCAATGCATGTGTGGTGAATTTTTTTTTTTTTTATGATGATGATGATTATTATTATTATTATTATTATTATTATTATTATTATTATTACTTTTTTGTCAAAGATGATGTGTGGTGAATTTTTATTTTTTTTTATGAATTTCATGTCCGGTGATTTTAGAGGTTGGAATTTTGTGAATACTGACAAAAAAAAAAACAAAATAGAAAAACCTTGTCTACTTTGAATGTAGAAGAGCAATTTTTTCTCTAATAAGTAATAATTCTAAAAATAACAACAATATTATGACAATTACAACGTCATTAATATTTTATTTAATTTATTTAGAAAGAGTTGTTTATATGCAAATCGCTAGTACTAGAAATATTTGCCTTATGCTTGAAGAAAAAGTTTCAATATTTGACTCAAGGTGGATTTATAAAGAGCTTATTTGAAACCGTTTTGTTAATATAATAAACTAATCATGAAAACTATTTTTTCAATTTGTAAAATAATAAAAATATATTATTATTATTATTATTATTATAGAAAGATAAATTCTTGAGTTCAGTTGCGCATTCGATTCTAGTAGAAATGACCATCAAAATAAGCAAAAAAGCTCAATAAAAACTTAAACAAGCTTGAACAATAACATGGTGGAGAAATAAATTATTAGATTTTTACTCCATATCAATTTTTAAGTGTCCATTCGAATCCAATTTGTAAATTAAGCTTGAAAAACATTTTCTTTCACTAGATAAGATTTGAACTTCAACTCTATCTAGATTCGATTAGTTAAAAAAATAATAATAATAAAAAAATAATAATTAGAAAGATCCAGTCATTGAAGCTTCAATGACATGTTAGAACTTATACAACCAAAAAGAATTTTCCCAACACAATTTTTGGAAATTCGATAAAAATTCAAACAAGTTCGAATAATAAAATGCTCCGTTCGATTTATTTACACTCGTAGATCTGTTGTGTTGTTTATCTTGGTAATTCGTTCTAAAATATGCATCATGATTTATCTAATCAAACGGTCAAAAGTCTAATTAAACAAATATTCCTTCTATTAGGTGGGCAAGACTATTGAACTCCAATGGCTATTATAAGGTCAGGGCTGGTTGCTTTTGACAACATGTCTACGCCTTTACTGCAGATTTGTTGAAGTCTTACTCTGAGTTTGTTCTTCTATTATTGTTCTTCAAAACGTGTGAACAAGAATAGTACACTTTGACTTGGCTTCATCACTCCTTCATGTGCTGTGCGATGGAATCTTTTTTATTATGACATATGAGAAAAGGGGCATCCAACTAATATACCGTACATTCATCTTCTATTCCTTGTCTTTGAATATATACCCTATGTTTTATATTTATTATTAAATATTTTTATAAAAAAAATATTTAATCCACATGGTATGTACTTAAAGTATAAAATAGGAGATGAAATATTATTGTAACCAAAGATCACGATTAGTATAGATAATTTTATGAATGATATAAATTTGGGTTCTAAGAAGAAAGAATATGAACATTTGGAATGGAACATAATCTACATAATATATTAAACTAAGTAATAAAATAAAAAATTACCCAGGGCAAGTGAATAACTTGATGATAAGTGTCAAGAGCAATTATGAGATTTATCAAAATATTATAAAATTAACAATATTATTTTAGACCCAGGGTTGTACTTAACTCATTGCATATACAAATTTAAGAAGACAACAACAGAAACGAAAAAAAAAGAAAAGAAAAGAAAAGAAAAGAAAAGAAAAGAAAAGAAAAAATGATTAACCAGACAAAAATAAGTTAAGAGTACAAATACTTATTTCAGTTCTATATTATTTTAGAAATATCAAGTGGAACACCAAGAAGTTGGTTTATGTTCAAATGATCTCTCCACTTGCAAGAGCACAGGGTACTAAGAGACTCCTCACAAGATAAAACAATCCAAAAAAGCTCTACTTTCCGCAATAAAAAATACTTCACTTCGGACACTATTTCATTTTGAGAAAAGATAGAATTTGATTCTGACGTGTCTCTAATTCTGCCTAGAGGCAAACTATCTATAAATGAAAGGTGAAGCCGTGACTTTAGTAGCATCCGAGATGTTTGCAATGTTTCGATTAGAACAGTAATTGCACCACATGCACTAGTAACAACTGAAACATTTTGATATGTTTTTATTACAAAAAATTAAGTGCAACATTAATAGATTTAATTATTTGAATTTTGATTTAAAAAATTTATATCTTATACAACCTTTCATCATAAAGATTATTTCGAGACAATTTGTTCAATTTGCCAGGGCGCATGTCTGTGTATGAACAATGTATCCAGCCCTTAGTTATTATGTTAACTAGTACTAATGCTTAAACATCATTTAGGGCATTCTTGTTTTGGTCTCAAAACCAATGTGGGCAAGAAAGAAGCTCATGTATCCACAACCTTAGGCCCCTTTTCTTTTTCTTTTTTTTTTTTTCAAATGGCAGCTTTTGGGCATTTTATTATGTGAATTTCAACAAAAATTAGGCACACATACGAGGACTAGAGTTATACATTGTATGCATACAATTCATCTCTCAACGTATAACCAAAACCCATTTGGATTGAGCCACCACAGCAGTAGGGCTCCCACGACTACCTACAGATAGGTTGTCATTTGAGTTCATTCAGGCAGTAGGAACCAGTCATCATCATTCAAATTTTCAAAAACTAACGACGATGCACGCTGTTCTTGATTTTATAAAATACTATTGGAACAATATTATTTAAATATTTTTATTTCTTTAAAAAAAATAAAGTGCGAAAATACAAAATTAAAAAAATATGACTATTCAAAAATATTAATATAAAAAATGATAGTGTAGAAGTAGTTATAGCTAAAGATTGTAGAGTGATGTAGCCCGGAATCCGGACTAGCGATCAAAAAGAGAAATCAGGGATCTTGATTTGGGAACGCGGCCAACTTCAATCAAATATGCATTGAATGCCGAAAATTTGCTCTAGTGCTATTGTGTGCTGAAAAGATTGTGTAACCCCCTTCGTCATTATTAGGAGGTATTTATAGGACTTGAGTTGAGAGTTAGTGGGTTTACGGGCTCGCAATTCTATTTTCTTTAATAAAATTGAAGTATGATTAGAATTATAATAAAAACAGAAATTCCAAGTCAGACCTAAGCTTTAGAAAATTTTAAAAGGTCTAGGCTAGGCTTTTGAAAAGCCTTGTCAAGTAAGAAGTTAGACTCAAATCTGTTATTTATATAATAGCCAAGTAAAGCCTAACTTAGCCTTGCCTGTTCTCACTCCTATGAAAAAAGTGTCTAAATGCAAATAAAGAATTTCTTTTTTAATCATGTAAAATTCCCCTGCGCTATCACTAGGAGTTAAGCCCAAAGAGGGTTCATCTGTATTTAATTTCAAGCAAGATGTTGTTGACCTCTTCCAAGTGACGGAAACAGCCTTACGTTGCTGTTTTGGATTTAGAATAGCCTTATTTTCCTTACTGCGGTTGAAAGTTGATATTAACAAAAATAATAGCGGTGAAAAGTTACTTGTCACACCTTTAGAATTCTTATATGCGTGCTTTTAAAGAGGATTGCAGAAAATTTATCATGATATACAGCCTTGATGAATGTTTTTATCTTGATATATGCAACGCAAATTGATATTTTGATCTTAGTAAATGATTTTTCATGATCTCTATTTTCTATTAATATCAATTTTCTATCGTGATGATTGTTCAAACTTATTGTGGTGAATTTTTGATAAATTGTAGTTCTATGGAACCATCAATCTATTTTTTGTGATGCAAATGTTAATTTTATGTGGATGCTCATATGAACTTAAGACTATGGTTATTTATGCATTTATGTCTAGTTTTTCTGCAACTGATTTCAAATTGGTTCTCCCATCCGTACGAGAAACTCGTGTTAATAATAATTAAATTTGGCTTGAAAAGGAGATTACGAGGGCCGTACGTACACTTTTAATGCATTGGCCGGCCGGTTTAATGTTAAACAATTTGTATGGATATGGCCGCAATAATCTATAAGCACACACATGCATAAAAAGCAGTATATAAGATTTTTAATTAATATTTATTTATTTGTATGGCTCAATATTTATGGACTAATATGAGGATTGCTCTGTTCAATTCTTTTTATTTCTCCATTTCATATCTAGTGGAATTTGCGCGAATTCCATTAGGTTTTCTTGAACTTTTGGGGTGGAAATCACGAGTTCATATATTAAATTTATAAAGGTAACATCTATATTTAGTAGAGGTCAATTTTTTTTATCAAATATTAGTTATTAGTAAATTATATATTGTTTACTTTATATATGATTCACTATGCACTCACATACTTAATTGGGCACATAAAAAGTGGCATGTACGATAAATTTAATTAAATGCAGCCGATTATTAAAGGATTCAGAAGTTTGATAGATACTAGCATGATCATTAATTTTATTCTATTCGTACCATACTCAATTAATTTTCATAATCGGCCAAGATATTTTGCGCAATTGGACTCTAAATATAGTGTGTAATTTTTACTAAATTTTTTACTAGATATCTTGCCCCACTCATATTTAAACCTCCACAGCCAAGTCTCTCTCTAAACAAACTCTCTCACCAATTCTTACAAACTGCCGCTCTCTCAATGCAAATTCTTCCACAACTCTCCTCATTTAAATCCAAACTTGAAATCTTCTTTAGTTTTAAGGGTAGTATCCTAATTTCTACGTCCTTCATAATTGTTTCGATTTTATTATTACACATTTATAATCATTAAGGATGCAGGGCATGGCTTTCGAGATCTTCATTTTCTAGCCACTGTGATGTCTCAGTAGATTTATTCCCCTTGGCCTCATTGGTTTTGCAGAACTTTTGTGTCTTTTCACTCTTTCGTTTTAGAATTGACTTCCTTAATTTCAAGAATATAGTTTTATTTCCAACTCATCCTAGCAATTAATTGTCTAGCCTTTGATTTGGTAAAATTTGTGTATTTCACCATAGGGGGTCTATACAATAAAAGTAGACGAGAAATTACGATGATAGTTGATCAATGATGAACAATTGTGAATGTTTCGAGAAAAAAAGGAGAAAAAGTAAGCAAGAGGATATTTGATATTATAGGGTTGGCGGGATTGGAATAGAATCTGATATTGCAACCCTTTATAAAAAGGGGCGTGACCTATTTTTGATAAACAAACACTTAGAAAGTTAATTATGAAATGACGTGAACTACTTATTCAAGTTTTAGAAGGCTTGACTTAATGACAATTTTGGGAATAAGGTGCTCTTTCCGAAATTTTATAAGGAGTAACATGCCAAAAAAAGAGATAAAAATGCACATGTGATGCTCGTAATCAAATTCGAGGAAGAAAGTAACCGGAAAGTTGACTGTTGGGCAAGTGCTATACTTAATTTAGTTTAGGGAGCACGATTACATTACGCAAATTGTGGAGGTTAAAGTTCTAATATTAATTTTCCGTAGGAGGTAAAGTGCAAAAAAAATCCAATAATTAATAATCTATTAATTTGTTAAAAAAAATATGCTTAAACAACGATTAAAACTACACTAAAACGACCAGCATATTCCTTGTATTTTTAATTGAATTTTCCGCGACATTAGTTATCTCAAAAGTCAAAAGTATGCCAAAGTTAACAATGACAATGCACACTTTTCTAGATAGGAAATAAGTATAATTACCTCATTACCCTTAGAAATTTAATTTGCCATAAAAATATTTATATAGTTTGAAAAATTATAATAACATTTCCCGTCTATTATAATTAAACTCTAAAAATTAAAATTAAATTTTTATTAATTAAATTACAAAAATTATTATTGTAATCTCTTAAATTATAAAAGATATTTTTATAATCATTTCAAATATCACGAATATTTCTTGAAGATATGGATCTTATAATTGAACACCAGAACCCTAGAACGGGATCCTTCTATGAGGATTAGGATTAGTCTAGACCTCAATCCAACTCTCAACGTTGTCTACTTCAACCCTGATGTGGATGCTTTTGAATATTCTCTCATAATTTTGATTCTCTTCAAATTTGGATTAATTTGAGTTCGAGAAGAATTCTATTAATAAAATATCTCCACATAAAATTATAATTATTTTTATATATAAATATCATATTAAAAAGAAATCATAATTAATAGAATTGATTTATGACCATACATTAATTTCATATTATAACAAAATCATAATTCATAAATAATAACTTTACTATTTTTAAAGATTTATTTAACATTTCCACTTTTATATAATTACTTTTATAAAATATTGTCTCTATTTTTTGCACGGATCAAGTGGTACAAATAAAAGATAAGATCACATGTAATTTGTCAAAATCCGTCGGTTCGACAAGCGGCGTCGTATGCTATTAGACTTCTTCTCTCTCCCAACAGCATCCAGCTCACCGCGGCAGAATATCGATTTCTGTTTTTAAAAATGTGACCGAGAATATCAAAAAGAAAAATCACATTACAAATTACACAACCCTAACCCTAATTTATTGCGATTGCATCCCAACGGAGAGAGAGGTGTATATATATATATATATATTCACATATTCCTGCCCCATTTCCATCAATATCTCAACCAACCCACTTGTTCTCCATTGTAATCGAGTCTCTAAATTCCTCCTCCTGCAGTTCTTCCCAAGATTTGGCTTTCTTCTTTCAGCCCTTGGGTTGTTTGTTCTTAATTCTAATTACCCCAAAACAATTCAAGACTTTCTTTTGTGAATGGTGGAAATCTCTAGCGCACTATTAATGGTCATCCCTTCTTCTTCAAGAAGGGGGATTTCGATTTCGGCCTCGAGCTCTTTCTGTTTTGGATCCTGTATGGAAGGCTGGTACTACCGCTGCCTCGGCGTCGACCCGTGAATTCGTGGTTCTTGTTGTGTTATTTTTGCGCCGAACCAAATTTTCTTTGATTTAATTATTTGATTGCTTTCTCTTTTCATTCTTAAATTTTTAACACGTCTCATAAAGAATTTTATAAAGAAAATCGAAGAAAAAAAATGTTGCTTTACAAGCAGAAGAAGAATCAACCCGTTAAGGGAAACCGTTTCTTGATTAGCGTTACGGTGCTCGGGAGTGCGGGACCAATTCGATTTGTGGTCAATGAGGAAGAGCTTGTTGCTACTGTGATTGATAATGCATTGAAATTGTATGCGCGTGAAGGCAGGCTCCCGATCCTTGGATCTGATCTCAATAATTTTATGCTCTATTGCCCTATTTCTGGAACTGAAGGTACTATTTTTGTGTAAATTTTGTCTGCTTTGTTGCGAAACTTATGTGGTTTATACCAATTATTTTATTCCTAGTTTGATGAATATATTGCAAATTACTAGCTGAAGTTAGGTGGTTAGACATCTGCAATTTTAATCCTTTTGTTGTATTTGATTAATTTGGTGAACTGGGTGGATCCTTGCTTTTTGCGGGCACGATAAGATTGGCTATAGACTTACTGATATTCTTATGCAGTTCTGCAACTGGAGTTTTCATGTTCGTAGAACTGTGGTTCCTCTGTTTTCTGGCTGCTTAATCATATCTATCTTTGAACTTTGAAGTAGTTGATAATTCAGTTGAGTTGGTGATTGGATTTTGATGCAGACGAGTACTTATTTGTGTTCATGTTCTGTTGTAGCTCTGAGTCCATGGGAGACAATTGGGTCGGTTGGTGTACGGAATTTCATGCTGTGCAAGAAGCCGCAAACCGAGAAGTCCGATGACAGTGAGAAGACAACTGCAATATCCCGCAAGGGATCTGGAAGTTGGAAGGCTTGGTTCCACAAGTCTCTCAATCTGAAGATTTCTTCTCACTGAATAAATTTTACTCAATCCATTGGTGAACTGCTATTGGGTTAGGACTCTCGTGTTGTTTTTCATGATGTTTGGATTATCTGTTTCTGGTCAGTTTTCCTGTTTTGTCCACCCGTATTTCAAGTACGGCGTGATGAATAATGTAACCCTTTGTGGTTTTTGTGTTGTCTTAATAAAATAGAGTTGCTGGCTATTAAGATCATGTTCTATTCTTAGAACATGAACCTTTGCAGCTTGTTCGTCTTGAGTTAATTGTTCTCTTGATATGATTACGTTATCGCTTTTACTTGGTTTCTAGTTTTTGAATATTAGGTTTGGAGTTTGGATGGGTATGGTCTGTTCCAATATGGCATGAAGAATTGCTTCTCTGGCTGTGAATGTTGTGGCTGTCTTTTGTTGTGTTCGTGCAATAATTTGGAAAGTCAAATGATTTAGGTTGCTAACTTGGTTCAAGATTGCTCTGTTATCATGGACGACTGAGTTCTAAATTGTTCTTAGTTATTGACTTTTAAATCTTATTAGTTTAAATCACCCTGCTTGAGTAAAATTAAAAAAATAAAAAACTAGTCGGGTTAGGTATTTGATATTTGATTTGAGAAAGAATCTGGTTAGGTAAAGCGAACTCTCTAATCCTCTTTGACAAGATAGCCTCTTCAACAGAGGCTGCTTTCTGCTTTTGTGTAGACGCAGAGCAGTTTCCTTGTAGAGGCAAATCTTAGAATATTGAATAAAGGAAAAAAAGTAGGCCTTCAGAACAAGGTGAGTTCAGCTGCAAGTAGAAAGGAAATGACATATTATTGATAGCAGAAGTTACTTTTACGATTATTTTTTTTTAAATCCTCGACGTAGGGTTGTTTATTGCGTCACACTTACATCGAAACGTAGACAATTGGAATGCGTTAAGCACAATAAAATAAGAATGAACTAGAATCAATTTTTGGGCTTTACATCAAAGTTTCAGTATGAAGATTTATGATAATTTGAAGATTTCAGCAAGAGACTTGGCAACTAGCTTCAACAACTCTTTAGCAAGGAGGTTTGGAAAGAAAGAAGTGTGTGACGAGTTACAATAGGCATTAAAAAATTGAGGAAGAGGAATAATTGTTAACACGCTATTTACAATAAAATTAAGTAAAAATAAGGCAAAAAACCTACTACGAAAAAACCCAATTTTTTTTTTTTTTAATTATTATAATGAAGTCTAGTCCACTAAAAATTGGTCTGGAGCAGTCAAGGCGGCTTCTTGAATCTGTGTCAAATATCAAAAAGATATTAACCGGCAATGCCGATCACCATAACTGCGTAGAAGCTTATAGATTGTCCATGATATGCTGTTTAACCAAGATGTTGAGTTCCTTGCCCTGTTAATGACTTGACAACTTACAAGAGTTGGAGCTTATTCTAGTATTCTCAACTTATTAAAAGCTGCACTGAAATTCATGATTAAAATTTAAAATTAAAGCATCGTATCCATACTTTTCATCGATAAAAGATTCTCCATTCCTCAAAAAAAAAAAAAAAAAAAAAAAGATAAAAGATTCTTTGCTGTATGTTCGACATTTGCACACCACAATAACCTAAATAATTTAGTATTAACCTTGTTTTCGTGTATTCTGCCCAAAAAAATAAAAAACCTTGTTTTCGTGTATGTTCGACTCCAATTCCACTTGTCGTTTTAAGTGTAATAATGCATACAGCTTCGCAAGTGTGGGCCAGGTTTCTCTTGTACTTGTACCTGTATTGAAAGGTGTAAGAAACAAATTTTTTGGCGCATCTTGATATAATCTTGTCAATTAATCAAGAGCTGTGATCACAAGTGGGAGTTTTTGGCATTCATTGACTTAATCGTCTCCACAATGACGGCAGCTTGTTACAGCTTTGTTATTATCGATGGCCAATGAGAGCGCTCGAGCAGCAACACTTGTTACGAAAAAAAGTTGACAATTTTGTTAAGGGGGGTGCTAAATGCAGAGCGGTTATTACTAATGCAGAGCAATTGAAAATTTTTTTAAAAAATTGTCATCCCCTAAGTGAGAATTTTTTGAAAATTTAGTGCAATTGACATAAATTTCAATATTTTT
>JACFYI010003776.1:1473662-1494239 GCA_014898755.1 Handroanthus guayacan
AATAATATCAATTTTGACAAAAAGAAGAAAAGAAGAAAAAGAAGACCCACCAGTGTTAGAGCACATTTGAGGGCAAAAATGTCCTTTCACGAGCAAAAACGAAGGCCCAGACTCGCTGTCAGGCGCGTTCACTTCACGGCCAAAAAATGGATGCGCTTAGCTAATTTTTAAAAGTTGCTGGGAGTATTAAGCTATTAAAAATAACACAGGGGGCTTAGTGCTAATTATGGATAACACAGGGGTCTTTTTGCAATTCTCCCATTAAACATGCAATAAACGTCAAAATTAATATTTGATTGCTACCACCACTACGTGGAACATGCATACCCCTGCAGACGGCACATGCGACAGCTTTGGCTGTCAGCTTGTGATTGTCAGAACGATTACGAGCCAAAGAAATTTCATCGAATTTAATACTAAATTTGATATGTTATCTCCCTTATTTGATACTTAGTACCTATGATCTACCGAAAACAGTTGTAGTCCTTCGATTATAATAGTGTTGTAATAATTTTTTAAAGCCTTTATTTTTGTTTTTTTATGATAAATAAGAAAAATGCCTGGAGACGATTGATCTTCTAGGATATGTTTGGCATTCAGGATTTTCTACTTGTTTAACAAAGATTAGTTGGTGTGTCACATGGCTTCATTTATGTCCAATCAAAATATTGTAATTTACGAACTAATTTAGCCACCTTAATTGAATACTAATGATTTTATGACTAGTATATATCTTATTCAACGTACTATCTCGTTGATGAAATTATAGAAAATTTGATAATATTAATTTTTGTTAATTAAACATCGAGAGATCGTGGAGTGTGAGATTTTATGCCCTCTTACTTATATATTGATATTATTTTTCGAATAAATCCTCCACATATGTCATTCTTTTGATGTGATTGGTCATTTTCATTAACAAATATGTTCAACCATTGTTGAAATTGAAAAATAAAATATATGAAAATTAATTTCATTAGATATGTGGATGGTAGTCTTTGATCTGTCATGTGGTTGTGTTAAATGATGAAGTGGATCATAGATCTCATAATAATGTTATGATAAACATCATTAAGCCAAGAAAACAAAATCATAAATTAGTTAATATACATACTATATCTTAGATGTACCTGATTCTTTTTTGGGAGCTCATATATGATGTTAAAAAATATTGTCAATTTTATCCTAAGTAATAATATACCCACACTATCTATAAGTTTTAACACACTAACTATATATTTGATATATGTAATATAATTAATTATATTTTAATTAGTAAAAACACGTATCGAGTGTACATGAATTACTATTCTTTTATAATTGTATAAGTATGTTACAGTTCACTTTTCCTTCTGGTTAAAATAAGCTATACCTAGGAAAATGCTATAGTTAGAGTTATTTGGGTGAGCTTATAAGTTATCAAAAATCGTTTGGTATTTTTTCAAAAAAAAAAAAAAAAAAAGAAAAAGAAAACAAAAACGAAAACTTACAAGCTGCAAAATGATATTAGAATCTTTTAAGCACTTTCTAGAAAGTGTTAACTACAACTGTACCCTATGAAAATAGTGAAATTATCAACTTCTTTTCTCTTATTTGATAAATTACCAATACATTCCTTTCGAAAATATTTTAAAAACCAAATGCAATTAATAAATTGGCCACTTTGCCCTTAATTTAATTTTTCAAAATAATTAACATATTAATTTATTAGATAATCATTTTGCCACTTAGTAATATTTATATTATAAAGGAGAACTGTACCTGTAATATTGTTTCTAAAATTGAAATGAAGGGTGGCTTTGCAAATAAACGTACTAAATGCATGTAAGGGGTGATAAATCCAAGACCGACAACATATATTACTTTGGGCCGAACTCTATTCACATGAGTTTAAAACCTAGTAAGAAAACTTGCTAAGTTGCTGGGCTGGTTACTGTTTAACACGGAGCCAGTTTGGGCTAATAGCATTATTATTTTAACAGCTCAATTGCATCATCAAAATTGTGTAGAGGTTGTCAATGGGTCGGGTTTGGATTGAATCACAGTAAATTCAGATTCCGCATCCAATAGTAGCATATCAGATCCAAATTTGATTCAAGATTTTATAGGATCTGTGATTAATGTTGCAACCTCCATATACAGATAAATTCGGATGTATCCGGATAAAATTAGATATCGAAGAAAATATCATATTTCAAAATATTTTTTTTTGTTTTGGCTACAAATTGATAACTATGGGCACATTAGAACTTTTTCTAAAGCCCGGTACACTTTTTCTTTGTTTATTTGCGTCTTAGGTCCATCAATATCTAAATAAATAAAATAATGATATATTTTGAATATCGTATTATATATAATACGATATACATATATATATAGAGTTAGCAAAAAGATAATATATCTAGATATTGTTATACCATTTATTATATTTACACAAATAATATGTATATATTTACATAAATAATATGTGTATATTCTGGCTCAAATTATTAATTGATCGGATAAAACAAAATCCATATTCAATACATCTATATGGGATTACGGACTGTTGTAAATGGATCACGTACATCGTATCTTTTATTAATTAAAGATCATAAACAATTAGATTGGATTCAAATCGAATTTGAATTAAAATTCGCTCCATTGCCAGCCTTATGTATAACATTAGATGCCCATCTATTGGTTAGTTTGATTGGACAGGTAGGACTGGATAAGCCCAGTTTCACACCTTATTTTCTATTTTCCTGTTACCTCTTTTTTTTTTTTTTTTTTTCAGAAAAACGATAACATTCATCAATATATTCAAAGGTCAAATATATTAATAAGTACAAGATAAGTTCTCTAAACTACTATATAGTGGAACCAAAGCTATCATGGAATAGAAGAAAGCCCACAGTGGATCATGCCGTGATCACCTGATTCATTTTTCACCTAACTGAAACTGGCACAGTTAGAAAGCAAAATTGTTCATTTTGATCTTAGATATAAAAAGAAATGTGAAGTCCTAATCACAACCCTTAAAAAAGTAACATATGAATGACAAGAAAAACTGAGTGATATGTGAAAATTATTACTAATTTTATATAAAATGTGACCAAAAATTGTATTTAGTCACAACAATAATTTTGACAAACATAATTGGACAAAAGTTGTATTTCAATTGTCACGATGATAATTAATGACATATGCATAGCGCCAACCTAGTTACAATAAAATCTCTTCACAATTTGTAGTGATAATTTTTTTTTTCTTTTTTCCCTAAATTGCGACTGTACATGTACCACTAATTACTTATATTGATAATTTAAAGCACTAGTTTTTGTCACTATTAGACTATATTATGACAAAACAAAAATTATTATCAGTACCTAAGACATATCATCAGCAATAAGAAAAGTTATTATTACTTGATATTCTTAGTGACAATTTATATGTTGTCATATAAGTTTTTGTTACTCGTATTAGTGAATTTTGAATTTTAGGATTCCTTATTTGAAATTGCAAATTAAATTAGATTTACTAATTTGGAATTATTTGGAATATGCCCAAGCTGTAGATACTTTTAACTTGAATGTTGCCAGTGACGATGCATGTGAACCATATCTACAACCGTCCAAACACTTTTATTATGCTTCCAATCAAATCATAAAACCAATTATTCATCCAAAAGAAATATTATAAAATTAATGATGGTGACAGGAGCAAGTTGCCGAAGGGTATTTTTAATCTCCAGTTACCAAAAAAATATTTTATCTCCTGTTCTATTTTTTAAATATATATTATGTGTATTAAATATTTATTTATTTATAAAAATATTTGATAATAAATATAATATATATTACATGTATTTAAATGTATAAAATATTATTTTAAAATAATAATTTTATCCGTGCAAAGGGCGGGGTCATTTTGAGGCACAACGGGCCAAACATAAAAGCAAAAGGACATTATTCATGTCATGTCAAAAATGGAGAGCGTGAACCACACCTTAAATGCTATGCGCATTTTACTACAAATGTTATACGAAAACTATACCGAAATAATTTTGTCAGGTCCTATCAAAGTAATACAAATTTTACGATTTATCAGCATATAAAAACAACAGATTTTATGATATTATGATTAATTAATGAAAATGACTAAAATGGGAAAATTTATTCTCTTAAATTGAGGAATAATTACAACAACCTACTTGTTGTTTGACTTAATCCAAAAACACATCTAAAGTTTGAAAAATTATGATAATATCTATTCCGCGTGTTTAGCAAAAAACTCAATGTAATATGTGAAACATTATAATTAAATTTCTTGAAAATTAAATATATAAACTAAAATATTACAACTAAATCCCCATCAATCTAATGATAAATTAATAATATAGATATTATTATAATTTCTCAAATCATATATATAAACGTACTTCTGTATCTGTAATAAAGTGATGTCACTGGTTGAGATCACTGGTGACGTTGAGGTGTATTAATTAATAATTGGGAGACGAATAACGACATTATTTATTTAATAATTAATTTTGCCCGTACGACAATTATTAGCCACTGCAAAAGTTTCTTGTCCTAAAGAATCTAACTGAGCGACCATTTGTGGCTGGCTGGATGGACGTAGCAACCTTATTATCAGAGGATGCCAGTTTCCCTTCCACCTAATTCATTTAAAATATTCCTATTTTCTGTTTGAAGAGTGAGAAAGAAGATTAAAACAAAGAAAACAAGCGAAATAAAGTCATATTATATACATACATAGTCCGTGCGTCTG
Source organism: Handroanthus guayacan (assembly GCA_014898755.1). Taxonomy (NCBI): domain Eukaryota; kingdom Viridiplantae; phylum Streptophyta; class Magnoliopsida; order Lamiales; family Bignoniaceae; genus Handroanthus; species Handroanthus guayacan. The sequence continues at coordinate 1,478,436 of JACFYI010003776.1, forward strand.
CAAGAATGGATGCTTTGGGTCTTCTGAGGATTCGTGTTCGCAGAGGTATCAATCTTGCTGTGCGTGACACTCGCAGCAGTGATCCTTATGTTGTCGTCCGATGCGGCTCTCAGGTATATATCTCTCTCTACCTTAATTTCTCTCTTTTCATCGGCCTTTTTAATTTTTCTTTTTTCTTTTTTTTTTTAATTTTATTTTTCGAAGGGGAAATAAAATTAGTGTTATTTTTATTGTTTGATTTGTACTTTTGGGTTTTTTCTTAAAAAAAAAAAAAAAAACTGGCTGCAGAATTTCAGTTATAATGGATCGATTTTCCCAATATTTAATAAAACTGTGTGGACTATAATTACATTTGAAGTTTCAATGTGAAATCTGCTTTCCAGTCTTTTATATTCTGTTTTAACTCCGATATAAGGACTGGATTCTCTTCTTATGACCAAGAGGTGTTCACACGGTGATTGATATCTTTTGTGCTAGTTAAGTACAATGAATATTGCCGTTGCGCCCTTGCCTAACTGTAAAGGAGGAGTTCCTATGATCTCATAGTTATGAATTCGACTCTCACTCAGTGTGCGGTTTTTTTTTTCCGTTTTTTTTTTTTCCCTATTGATTAGTAGGATGTTTGATTTTCTATTGTAATTAGTTTTGTTAGAAAAGTATTTCTGTTAATAATTAATTTTCAAATGTTATTGATCTGATTATGATGTATCAATATCAGAATTTGGCGTATTTAATCGCCTCTCCAAGAAAAGTACAATCAATATTGACTTCGAGGGAGAGAGAAAAAAGTGTGACGAATATTAAATGAGAGAGAGAGAAATTAACACTCAAAGAGCCAGACTATTATTATTTTGACAATATATATATATATATATATATATATAAGATTTGGTTGTAAGAATATTGAGATGGTTACAAATTCAACTTTTGGAAGTTTGGTACTTCTAAGTATCTGTCAAGTATTTTTTTTTAAGCTAAATAAATATCTGTCAAGTATATGACACCGTATTGCAAGAATCTTTGTTAGACATTTATTTTTGCTTATGCGTGAATCAATTGTGTATAGTTTCCTCGAAATATTTCTTAATTGACTTAAGGAAGAACGATTATGAACCAAATAGAGAAAGATATGCATGTTACTGTGTTCATTGACTTTAATTATGAAGATTTTTTTTATCAGAAATTGATGAGGCTTCTCATTTTTCATGCTAAGTGTATACCATCTATGTTAAAGTGTATACATTCATCGAAACCTTTTATACAATTAACCTCTGTCTACTTCTGATGAGTAATAGAAAGTGAAAAAACGAGTTGCCACAAAAAATTTGAATCCATTTAGGTCGGATTTGCTGATGCAGATTTCAATGTTTTCGTATATTGATGTTACATATGATTGCTGCAGAAGGTGAAGACTAGAGTTGAGAAAGACAACTGCAACCCTGTTTGGGATGAAGAGTTGACAATTTATATTAAGGATCTTGATGAGCCCATCAACCTAGTAAGTCTTGATATCCAGTCCTAAATTTCTACTTATAGGATAAGAATATGGAAAGAAGGTTATAAGTCTTGGTTGCATTCTTGTGTTTTTCAGTCTGTGTATGACAAAGACACGTTCACTTTAGACGACAGCATGGGAGATGCTCAAATAGACATAAAACCTTATGTAGAATGTCTGAAGATGGGATTACAAGGCGTCTCAGATGGCATTAAGGTGGAAAGAGTTCAGCCAAGCAGCGAGAACTGTCTAGCTCAAGAGAGCTGTATCGGTTTTAACAAAGGGAAACTGACTCAAGACATGACTCTGAGGTTGAGAAACGTCGAATGTGGCGAAGTAGAGGTCCAAATCGAATGGCTTGATCTTCCAGGGAGCAAAGGTCTCCATAATTAAAAAACGACGGGGTAGCACGCATCGTCAAGAAATTATGCTGCAAAATAAGACATGTTATATAGGTATGGTAAATAAGAAGCTGTTTCTTGGCAAGAGTTTCATGTATGAATAACATCTTAGGTTGTCTCGGCCTCCGTCTGTGATGGATATTAAACAAGTTTTGTGCTATGTAAGTTGAAGAACTTCTTTGTCCAGTTAACTCATTGATGTTTTTCATTTCTTTTTCTGGTATTTATCTGAATTTCACTACTGTGAAATTCGTCTTTATGCGCAATTCAAATACTTCAATTAGGAGTGTAGACTTGACGAAAATGATCGCTTTCTTCTCAATCAAATTAAAGCCCTCTTTTTATTGAAGAAATGATAGATTTCCTCCATGTTTATGCTAGTTAAGTTCTGGAATTAGGTTTGGTTTTCAAGACCCATCATTTGATTATGCTAAGAGACATTAGTTTTTTCTGGTTTTGCTGGATGAAAAGGTGGCTCAGTTAGATAAACCCAAGCTTGTAGACCTTTCTATATTGATGGTCCAAGACTGATAAATGATATAAATATATCTCAAAATTCGAATGGGTATATGCCATTGAAGCTGATGACTGGGATTGAGCTTGGCGCACTGACAAATGACAACCTGACGGGTTCTGGATCTCGCCCAATATCTTCTAGTTAATGACTCGAGTACGAGTAGCCTTTGAATACGACCCAAACTACTCGAACCTGTACTTGAAAGCATAAACAAACTAGGGTTGCTTGGGCTTTGCGGCTCAAGATAGTCACGGACCAGAAACGTTAGGGCTACGGAGTTATAAATGTCGTAATACATATATTGCATATATATAAAATGTAATGATTTTGTCTATTTATATGATTTGTGGGATGAAGTATCAACTTTGTCTATGGATGAACCGATTGATGGTTCAATTATCGGGGCACAAACTAAGAAAATAAACTGCAATGGGGTCATTATGGCGGAGGCTTCGGTGCTCTTATTGGTGGTCAAGTGGAGGAAGCCGTTGTGTTTGAAAGCAATAATCTAAACGTGATTTCCATGGTGACATCCAACGGTGCTATACTGGATTGGGAGGCGAAACAAGTAATTCATAAGATCAAGAAGTATTGGGCGAATTGGCACAAGTGGAAATTCCATTTTTGCTCTAGAAACTGTAATTTTGCGACACTCAAACTAGCCAAATGGGCCAAACCGCTTTGTATTTCCAATGCATGCAATGCGGTTGACCTCCCAACATCTCTCTTTTGTGATGGGGTTCACCCTTTATTCCTTTTTGTTTTCAGATTCGCTTCAAAGAGACATAATGAATTCTTAACTCATTAAAAAAAAGGTGACGTACACCTGTCAAGGAATCAAATGTACCAACGAGAGAAATAAACATAACTGATGTTGGTTCACTTTGTTTTTGATGTGGCGTCTCAAAGAGTCATTTCTATTGAGAAGATTGAGACCAAGGATAATCCAACTGACGTCTTTACTAAACCCATTCTGATAACCAAGTTGCATTGCTTGAAGTTCAATATGTTACAGCTTCAAGTGATGTCCTTAAGGGCAGATGAATTGAAGGCAAGATCGAGAATTGAGGGCAAGGTAGAGAATTGTTATTTTTGTACGTTACATTCAACCCAAGAAGATAGCCTGTAAATTACTAGTTGGGCTATATTTTGGGCTCTTGTCTGATTTTTCTAGTTGTGTTAGGTTTTGAGCTTTTTTATAATTTTCCTAATTAGACTAAGTTTAGGGCAGTTTTGCGGAACATATATAGAGGGTTCTTTGGAGGCTCTTTTATTTATCGATCATGACGCATTTTGGGAGCTAAACTCCAGGGTGCAGGATGTGAGATTAATACTACTATTGTAATGCCGCTCAATCTTAAGAAATCTTTATCTTCGCACATGGAAGTAAGCTTTGCCGGACCACGTTAAATTTGTATGCATTTTTTATTTTCTTTTTGTACTTAAATTTCATTTCTTTTACAACAATTATCTTTCCCTTATTTTGATAAACCGGAAATTTCAAAGAAATCCCCAAATCAACTTTTATTTTTCTTGTCAGTTCCCATACGTTTTTTTTTCCTCTGAACTCCCCAGCCAACTTTATTTTTTGAGTTTACTCTCCACTCCTAGTCAAAAGAAAGAACTACCCTTTATTAACAATGAAAAGACCAAAAAACCCATTTCTCTTCAACCCCCATCCCCGCCTCTCTCTCCCATCGTTCTCTCATTTGTCTGCAACTTACTCTCGTTTTCTCTGCAACCTCTCACTCTCTTGTTCTCTGCAAGTGGTCATCGCAAGAAACTTCTCCGGCGCTTCTCCAGTGGTGCCCATTTATCCGGTGATACTTGTGTCTCTGGTGGCGTCTGTTCCTCTGTTGAACGAGCAGCTCTCTGCAACTTTCCTCCCTATTGTTCGCTCTCCTATCTCAATCTTGTAACTTCTGAAAGGTATGTCACTATTTGGATTTCTCAATTTCTCTATTATTATGAACTTGTTGATAGGAAATGATATTTTGATTAGCAAGTATGCAAATCTGAAAATTGGATGCAAATCAAAAAATTGGGGTTTTTTGAAAATCTGTGTTTCGAAAATTAGGGTTATTTATTTTTGTATTTGGATAATTTTTTGTGGAATTGATTTTGAGTATTTTCTATTATTGTGTTATAGTTATTTGTATTATAAATAATAGATGTCCATGTGGTGCACTCAATATAATAATGGATGTTCATGTAGTGCACTTAATAATGGATGTTTATAATGCACCAAATAATGCACTTAACATGATGACTCTCTTAGCACTAATAAAGTATTTGAGAATTTGCCTATAAATAGGATGCAAATGTAATGCAAAATACATAACAATTTTAGTGAGCATTTTGATTATTCTATTCTTCATTTAGTTGAATCAATTCATTTCTTATATCAAATTTGTTCTCTCTTCTCTTTGTCATACACCTTTCATTTTAGAACAATTGTCATATTTTATTATTTTATAATATGTTATCAGCACGACTCTACCTTCATCAAATATATTGAGAGTTGAAGAACCTATTGTTCAAGTGAAATCAAGATAATATTGAGAAGATATAAAAATTGCCAAATATATGGAAGCAACAAAAGGGGAAGAAGATATATGTCTTATTGATAGTGGTACTACACATACAATACTTAAAAATAAGAATTATTTTTTTCACCTGAAGTTGGGAGAAATAAGTGTTAATATCATAAGTGGTAGTGTAAAATTGATTGAAGGCTCCGGTAGAGCAAATGTATGGCTCCCTGAAGGAACAAAATTAATTATAGATAATGCACTATTCTCTTCTAAATCTCGAAGAAATTTATTAAGTTTTAAAGATATCCACCGAAATGGATATCATATTGAGACTATGAATGACTCGAATGTTGAATATTTGTGCATTACTATAAACCAATGTGTAATAGAAAAATTCCCCTTCTTTTCTTCTGGCATATATTACACTAAAATTTATGCAATTGAGATGCATCATTTAGTAAACCAGAAGTTTACTGATTCCAAAGATTTTATAATTTGGCATGATCGATTGGGGCATCCTGGATCGATAATGATGAGAAGAATAATAAAAAATTCACATGGCCATTCATTGAAAAATCAAAGGGTATTGAAATCAAATGAATTTATTTGTGTTGCTTGTTCTCAAGAAAAATTTATTACAAGACCTTCACCAATGAAAGTGGGGGCTGAATCCCTAGGATTTTTGGAAAGAATCCATGGTGATATATGTGGACCTATTCATCCATCATGCGGACCTTTTAAATATTTTATGGTGTTAATTGATGTATTTACAAGATGGTCGCATGTTTGTTTATTATCAACTCACAACCTAGCGTTTGCGAGATTACTTGCTCAGATTATTAAATTGAGAGCACAATTTTCATATTATCCAATAAAGAAAATTCGATTAGATAATGCTGGTGAATATTCGTCTCGTACTTTTGATGACTATTGCACGTCAATTGGTATTAGTGTTGAACATCATGTAGCTTATGTTCACACACAAAATGGTTTAGCTGAATCACTAATCAGGCGCTTACAATTAATTGCTAGACCATTGTTACTGAGAACAAAACTCCCTATATCTGCTTAGGGACATGCTATTTTGCATGCAGCAACACTTGTATGATTCAGGCCGACAACTTATCATAAATGCTCCCCACTACAGTTGGCTTTTGATTTTGAGCCAAATATTTCCCATTTGAGAATTTTTGGATGTGCAGTTTATGTCCCTATAGAGACACCGCAACGTACTAAAGTGGGACCTCAAAGAAGATTGGAAATATATGTTGGGTATGATTCACCTTCTATTATTCGATATCTTGAACCTTTAACAGGTGATGTATTTACTGCAAGATTTGCAGATTGTCATTTCAATGAATTTAATTTCCCAGCATTGGGGTGAGAAAATAAACAACCGAAGAAAGAAATCATGTGGGATACAAAATCATTAGAGTTTCTTGATCCTCGTACAAAATCTTGTGAACTTAAAGTTCAAAGAATAATACATTTGCAAAAGATTGCAAATCAATTGCCTGATGCATTTACTGACTCCAGAAGAGTTACAAAATCGCATATTCCTGCAGAAAATGCGCCAATTAAATTGGATGTCCCAATAGGACAATATACAAGTGCTATAACAAATGAACTTAAAGCACACCTGAAGCGTGGTAGAACTCTTGGTTCCAAAGATAAAAATTCTCGTAAGAAAAGAGGATCGATTGATCAAAATGTTCAACTAAAGGAATTGAACACGAATAAAGATCTCTATGAAATCCTTGGTGATGAAATTCAAATTCTTGAAGAACAATATCTAGCTCCTGAAGAGCACAAGTTTCAAGATCCTGAAGATCATAAAAATGAAACTTCTATAAATTTTATTACTACAAGAAAATGTTGGGATCGAGTTGAAACTATTATCGATGATATTTTTGCATACAATGTAGCACTTGAAATTATGAAAGAAATTGAGGATCTTGAACCTAAATCGGTTGAGGAATGTCGGCATAGAAGTGATTGGCCAAAATGGAAAAATGCAATTCAATCTGAATTGGATTCACTTTCTAAACGAAAAGTTTTTGGACCTGTAGTCCAAACACCTGATGGTATAAAACCCGTAGGATATAAATGGGTTTTTGTGCGAAAACGAAATGAGAAAAATGAAATTGTACGATATAAAGCAAGACTCATAGCACAAGGATTTTCACAAAGACCGGGTCTTGATTATAATGAAACATATTCACCTGTAGTGGATACGATTACGTTGAGATATCTTGTGACCCTGGCAGTACATGAAAAACTTGATATGCATTTGATGGATGTAGTTACAGCTTACCTATATGGAAAATTGGACAAAGATATATACATGAAAATCCCTGAAGGATTTAAAATGCCTGAAGCATATGATCCAAATTCTCGAGAAATTTATTCCATAAAATTGCAAAAGTCTTTATATGGCTTAAAGCAATCTGGAAGAATGTGGTATAATCGTCTAAGTGAAAGTTTGATTGAAGAGGGCTATACAAATAGCCCAATATATCCATGTGTTTTCATTAGGAAAAATGGACAACATTTCGTGATTATTGCAGTTTATGTTGATGATTTGAATCTTATTGGAACTCCTGAAGAGATTTCCAAAGCAGTTGAATTTCTAAAGAAAGAATTTGAGACCAAGGATTTGGGACGAACAAAATTTTGCCTTGGTTTACAAATTGAACATCTGGAAGATGGGATATTTATTTATCAATCAAATTATACTACTAAAGTTTTAAAGCGATTCCATATGGATAAAGCACATCTATTAAGTATACCAATGGTTGTCCGATCACTTGATGTTAGCAAAGATCCTTTTCGCCCCAGAGAGGAAAATGAAGAACTTCTTGGTCCTGAAGTACCTTATCTTAGTGCAATTGGGGCACTCATGTATCTTGCTAATTGTACAAGGCCTGATATATCATTCGCTGTAAACGTATTAGCAAGATTTAGTTCTTCTCCCACACGACGACATTAGAACGGGATCAAACATATTCTTCGATATCTCCAAGGAACAACTGATCTTGGATTGTTTTATTCCAATAAACCTGCTCTTGAGATGATTGGATATGCTGATGCTGGATATCTTTCTGATCCACACAAAGCACAATCTCAAACTAGGTACTTATTCACTTATGGCGGTACTGCTATATCTTGGAGGTCTACAAAACAATCAATTACTGCCACTTCTTCAAATGATGCCGAAATTATAGCAATTCATAAAGCGAGCCGAGAATATGTTTGGTTAAGGTCAATCACCCATTACATCCGAAAGAATTGTGGATTATCCTCTAAGGAAGAAATTCCTACAGTTTTATTTGAAGACAATGCTGCTTGCATTGCTCAATTAAAGGGTGGATACATTAAGGGTGATAGAACCAAACATATTTCACCCAAATTTTTCTTCACACATGATCTTCAGAAGAATGGAGAGATTGAAGTGCAACAAATCAGATCAAGTGAAAATCTAGCAGATTTATTTACCAAGACTCTTCTGACTTCAACATTTGAGAAATTGGTGAGAAGAATTGGGATGCGTCAACTTAAAGATTTCAAACCGTGTTCTTAACAGGGGGAGCGAGTACTTGATTAAACACTTTGAATAGTGTACTCTTTTTCCTTCACTAGAATTTTTTTTTCCCAATGGGTTTTTTCCTAGTAAGGTTTTAACGAGGCCTATTCTCTGTGTAATGGACATCCAAGGGGGAGTATTATGAATAATGGATGTCCATGTGGTGCACTCAATATAATAATGGATGTTCATGTAGTGCACTTAATAATGGATGTTTATAATGCACCAAATAATGCACTTAACATGATGACCCTCTTAGTACTAATAAAGTGTTTGAGAATTTGCCTATAAATAGGATGCAAATGTAATGCAAAATACACAACAATTTTAGTGAGCATTTTGATTCTTCTATTCTCCATTTAGTTGAATCAATTCATTTCTTATATCAAATTTGTTCTCTCTTCTCTTTGTTATACACCTTTCATTTTAGAACAATTGTCATATTTTATTATTTTATAACAATTTGGAGAGTATTTAGATGAAATTCCTGTTAATGTACATTTTAGTGTATTCTCTGTTATGCATATTTTTATGAATTTGGGATATTGGATTTGTATGAAATATGGAATGGTATGGATTTGTTTTGGTAGAATATTGAATTATTCATTTATGGCAGATGACAGTTTATAAAAGAATTGTGTAGTTTTGCATGAGAAAATGTAGAATTCCTTGGAATGTAGTTCTATGAAATTACTTGAAACTGTGAAATTGTGTACTTATGTGTATATACATCGATTTCATGCTTAATTTGAGAATTTGCTTAAAATGTGGTACTACTTGTATTTAATTTGAGTACTAAATGTTAAATTTTCAATACTAAATTTGATGGCTAAGCCTAGAAGAGGGAGAAAGAATCCTAGCACAGTCAGAGACGATGGAGACTCCGAGATATGTTCTCGATATTCTCCATTGTACTTTTATAATGCTATAGAAGAACTAAGGGAAAAAATTTCGCATAATCAACGGTTGGCAATAAAGAATACTCCATTTGCACCATACTTTGATATGCCGAGAATTGGAGGCTCATTTGCTCGAGTTTAATGTATTCTTCGAAGGTCTCAGATGAGGACAGCCTCTGTTGTTGTAGGTGATGACATTGCTATCCCATTCATTGCCGAGAAATTTGGGATAGTCATGGGCCTACAACACGTAGGTCAGCCCGTTGACCTAGAGTTAAAGATGGATTCGGACATGGTTGAACGCTTATTTGAGGGAAAATTTCATAATGTCTCTCGGTCAGAAATTTATACTAAATTGTTAGAATTTGCGGATAAGCACGACCAAAAAGATGTTGATGATTTTGTTAGATTATATATTTTGCTTGTTTTTAATTGCATTCTTTTTTCTATGAGTAATTATAGCACTCCTAGGTTTCTTTTACCATATGTAGACGATTTAGATGGCATTAGTATGTATACCTGGGGAGATGCTGTGTATCAATTCTTGTTGGGTGAGATGAAAAACCACTTAGAAGGCGATAGTGGAAAGAGATACTTCGACGGATGTGCCATTGGCTTGATGGTAAGTAAATTGTAATATTAAACTTAATTTTTGTTGTATTTATTTCTTATGATTGTAATCGTCCCTTATTATTATGATTTGTAGGCATGGATGTATGAGCGTATACCCTCCTTGGGATCACCCAATTCGTTGCGGGCATTCCCACTATTTTTTCGTTGGGGTAAGAGCAAGATTTCAATAATAATTAAGTTAGCTAATGAAATATTTCAAGGGATTTCTAGGGGCAAGGTCTTCCCAATTCAGCCTTTTCCTGGAGAACGAAGACTGTTAACAGTAATACAGGTAAACTTGACATAAATTTTTGTTTTAAAATTAAAGTTATGATTTAGTGTATTTTGATCAACCATGGTTATCACTCATACAGGAGCCTGTGAAAAAGGTTTTCACTGATGTTGCTACTTTAGAGATAAAATTGTCAGAGAAGGAAAGAGAAATTGAAAAGTTGAAAGAAAAAATTACATTACTGGAGAAGCAAGCAAAATTTGAAGCTAGGAAAAAGGCAAAGGGTGCGGTTGAATTTGTTGAGAAGGGTCTGGTGGACGTTGAAGTACGATGGGATGAGTTTGATACATCAAATGTTTGTGAGGACCAAACTATGCTTATGATGATAATTTTAAAGCCCTTGATTTTGATGAAAAGGATGCGGGAGAAAATTTAAGTGAAAAAGGAAAACAAATGGAAGGAGAAAAAGAGACTGGAGACCAGATAATAGTAAATGAAATAGAGAAAGATGAGATTGAAGAGAATGCACAGAAAAGTACAAGGGAGAAGGAAGACAAATCAACAAATGAGGAGGTTGAGGTCATCAATTTGTTGAGTTCAGAGAAGAAAGCTGCCCCCGAGAAAGGCAAGTCAATAAACGAGGAGGTTGGGATCATCGATTTGTTGAGTTCAGAGAAGAAAGCTGTCCTAAAAAATGATAGTATAAGTAGTCTTCGTCTTGAAAAAGCTGCCTTGCTGGACAATTTGATTTTTCTTTCATAGTCATGGATGTGCAAGGACGGCAAGACAAGACTAAGAAAAGAAAGGACGAGGACTTTATCACGCCACCTGGCTTCACCACACCACAAAAAAAAGTAAAAAATTGCAACGCGTAAAAGCAAAAAGATGATAGTAAGTTATGATTGATAACACAGAAGTCAATTTTAGTACTGCAATATTTAATTTTAATACTGGATTAATTGATTTTAATACGGGATTATTTGATTTTAATACTTTACTTCTATTTTCTTTTTCAGGAGGAAACGGCTACTGTATCTGCGGATTCATCATTGGAATCATATCGACGACGTGAGGATTTTAAGGAACATACAGAAGTTAGTGAGAAAAAGCGTCGATTTATTCAAACATTTTTTGCCAAAAATGATTTGGGGTAATAATTCTTACTTGTTATTATGTGTAATAACGGTCACTTGATGAAAGTTAATTTATTGTCATATTATGCACATAGTGTAATCGTGTGGAAGGGTGCTGATTTACTTATATACGACGATGTGTTGTGTACTCTATTACTTGGTGATCAACTGAGATCTGATCTTGTTAACTGCTACATGAGGATCCTATGCAGCTCGTCGTATCGTGAAAAGTATGGCCACGGTATTTGGTCCATGGACACAGTTGTGATGGTATAGTCTTCATGTTTGTACATTTTTTGAAGTGTATTAGTATGTATTATTGTTTAAAGACTATACTAACTAATTGCATATTCATAATTTGAGATTTTGAGCCACCTGGAGAAGAGAAATAAAAAACGTGTGTTGAAGCTTGATGAATTTGACAGTTCTTGGGGACGATGATGGTCAATGCCCATAAGATACTGGAGAAATTGACTCTAGATGTCTTGAACTCTAATCGATTTATCATCATGCCATTAAATAGCAAGACCCATTGGTATCTCCTTGTCTGTGATACTGTCGAGAAGAAGTTCACACACATGAATTCTTTGTGGAGCCCCCAAAGCAAAGGAACAGCCAAAGTTTTCGTACGTCCAATTAACACTTTCTTCCATTTTTGTATTTCAGAAATGTTTTTGAGTGAAAAATATTAACTTAAATTGTACATTAATTTCTAGACTAAATTCATATCCGGCTTCCTATTTCATTCATATGGATATGAAATCGAAAAATTCGAAGTGCATTGCCGAAAGAGCCGGCAACAAACAGGGAGCTCGGATTGTGGCGTGTATACGTGCTTATGGGCTGAAGCTTTTGCTCAAAACATGAAAGAGTATTGGGCATATGCAGAGAATTATGTAATTGATGGACATTGTGCAAAAATGGCTGCAACTATTCTGGGGCACGAAGGTGGATTGTTGTATAAAGAAGTAAACTGAAAATACTTAAATTTATGTATGTATTATTATTGTTATTATGTTTGTCGTAATTAAGGATTAGTTAAGCTAGTTTGATATAGACATTCTGTATGATCTTGGTTGCAAATATGAATGAAGAAATTCAGTGCTATTTTAGCAGATTGATTATTAAATTGACAATTCAGGTACAGTCAGTATGTTATGCGAATGTGTATGGGTTTTTACCCAAGAGGTACTAAATTTGAGAAATTCGGTATTAAAATAGATAATTGAGGGACTATTTTCATGAATTTCGGTATTAAAAATGGAGAATCAAAATTAGGTACTAAAAATTTAGTGTTGGCAAATTAGGTACAAATTCTTTAATATTCCTCTATATACCTCAAATAGGCATGGATTTTTCTATATTACAGTACTTTTACGTGCGCTGTTGTCCATATTATACCCGTTGATTCAAAACATCAAGATACTTGATGCAAAGTGAGAGAAAGAGATACTAAAAGTGAGACATTCGGTATTAACTTAGATAATTTAAGTATTATTGGCATGAATTTCGGTATTACAAGTGGGGAATGGAAATTAGGTACTAAAAATCTAAGTGTTGAAAAATTTCGGTACAAATCTTTTAATATTCCTCTACACGCCACAAATAGGCATGGATTTTCCCATATTACAGTACTTTTACGTGCACTGTTGTCCATATTATACCCGTTGATTCAAAGCGTCAAGATACTTGATGTAAAGTGGGAGGACGAGGTACTAAAATTGAGACATTCGGTATTAACATAGATAATTTAGATATTATTTGTGTGCATTTTGGTATTAAAAATGGGGAATGAAAATTAGGTACTAAAAATCTAGTGTTGGCAAATTAGGTACTAATCCTTTAATATTCCTCTACATGTCTCAAATGGGCATGAATTTTTCCATATTATAATACTTTTACGTGTGCTGTTGTCCATATTATACCCGTTGATGCAAAGTGGAAGGACTAAGTGGAGTCGGGTTTTTACCCAAAATGTACTAAAATTGCTAAATTCGGTATTAACTTAGGTAATTTAGGTACTATTCTAATGAATTTTAGTATTAAAAATGGAGAATCAAAATTAGGTACTAAAAATCTAAGTGTTGGCAAATTATGTACTAATCCTTTAATATTCCTCTACACGCCTCAAATGGGGTAAATAACAAATTTCGATATTATTATTAAAAACCCAAAAAATCTTATATTGGGAAATTAAGTACCAAAAGTGTGAAGACTAAGTCGAGTCAATATTGGTGGATTTTGATGCAAGTGGTATTAAAATACGCACATAAAATATTATTTAAATTACATTAGGTATTCATAACGGAAAAAATTGGGTACTAACACTTCAATATTCTTCTTCACATCTCAAATGGCTATGGATTTTCCTACATTCTAACATGTTTACATACTCTAATTTCCATCTAACATCCATTGATGCAAAGTATTAAGATACTTGATACAAATAGTAGTTGATGCAAAAATTCAAGTGTAAGGGTTACAAAATAGTTGATGCAAATTACAAAGCTGTTTGATTACTTGGGCAAAGATATATAAATGTTCCTACACTTTGATGTGCTCTAACGCTTCTCTTACACTTCGCGATAGAAATTAAAGAACTTCTTTGTGAAAATCGTAAAGTCCCAATCAAAATATGCTCCTTTATCATATTTTCTAGGTTCCAACACTCAACATTCTCACACACAAGAACAATTCTCAAAGGTTTACCATCTTTCTAACACTTTACCACGTTTACAGCACTTTGATGGGCTCTAACGTCTCTCTTAAACTAGATGTAGCAAAGTTTAGGATTTTTTGATGACGAAGAGGGAGATTGCACATGTTCCTACCAGGATAATATTGAAATTGAGAAATTCAGTATTATATTGACAAAATTCGGTATTATTTATCCAAATAGAGGTATTTGAATGTGTCAATTCCGGTACCAAAAAATTGGGATTGTGATTCCTAGGTTCCAACACTCAACATTCTTACACACATGAACAATTTTCAAGGGTTTACCATCTTTCTAACACTTTACCACGTTTACAGCGCTTTGATGGGCTCTAGCGTCTCTCTTAAACTAGATGTAGCAAAGTTTAGGGTTCTTCGATGACGAAGAGGGAGATTGCGCATGTTCCTACCAGGATAGTATTGAAATTGAGAAATCCAGTATTATATTGGCAAAATTCGGTATTATTTATCCAAATAGAGGTATTGAATGTGTCAATTTCGGTACCAAAAAATTGGGGTTGTGATTCCTAGGTTCCAACACTCAACATTCTCACACACATGAATAATTTTCAAGGGTTTACCATCTTTCTAACATTTTACCACGTTTACAGCGCTTTAATGGGCTCTAGCGTCTCTCTTTAACTAGATGTAGCAAAGTTTAGGGTTCTTCGATGACGAAGAGGGAGATTGCGTATGTTCCTACCAGGATAGTATTGAAATTGAGAAATCCAGTATTATATTGGTGAAATTTGATATTATTTATCCAAATAGAGGTATTGTATGTGTCAATTCTGGTACCAGAAAACTGGGGTTGTGATTCCTAGGTTCTAACACTCAACATTCTCACATATATGAACAATTTTCAAGGGTTTACTATCTTTCTAACAGATATCATATTATCGCTCCAATGTTCTTCCAACTATACTAAACACATGAGAGCTAAAGCATGTCTGTTTCATACGCGTTTCACCGTATAGTATTAAAATAGTCAAGTTCAGCATTAAAACCATAAAATCAGTATTAATTTCACCAAATAACGTACTAATATTTTTAATTTTAGTATAAGATCTGGCATGTCCTGCAATAAACACAGCAAACTGTTTACATGCAATATTTACCCAACAACCATATTACAGCAGCTCCAAACAATACAAGCAAGTACATATATAGTATAAATACCTCAAAATTATTCATAAAGTACAAACATGTTCAAATTTAGAAAATACAGTGTACAAATTTTAGTTCATAACTTCTCATACATTCTCAAAAACTCAGCAGCCATCACAGGTACTTGATCGCAGCCCAAACTTTTTCTCAAAATTTACCTCTCTTCCAGGAAGCCTTTTTCTGCTGAATAAGGAAAAACAAATAAATCAAAATATTAGGAATGACAGATGCTAAGGTAAGAATACAAGTGCAATAAAATACCAACAAAGAAATATGTCATCAAAGTAAGCTAGTCTAGCTAGTTGCCGTCTCTTTGCAAGTACGACGATTATGACCAGATCTACCATACTGTCGATATTTAGTAACCCGAACTTCAACTTGTGATGGTATTCTTTGAGTTTTTCTACGAACAGGTTGTGATCGAACATCTGGAGCAGTAATAACGGGTTCTTCTTCTGGAAAAAATGCATCCATGTCAAAGGTGGGAATGGGGTTCAGTATTGCTTTGTATGTTTC
>JACFYI010003776.1:1507371-1528408 GCA_014898755.1 Handroanthus guayacan
GCACAACCAGTACCTGTCATCGACCTTAAGTTAGCAGGATTTAGACAATAAGCAACCTAAGATATTATCAGAAACAGAAATGGTTCATAAGTTCACACACAATAAAGGAGTTCTCTTACAGTGAACATTGAAATAAATGATGCCCGTCCAGCATCAGAGGTTAGAAGTCCAAGCGCTTGCAGTATGTATCCTAGGCTTACCCAAAATCCTAACTCCATCCCTGCGTTACGAGTATGAGCATCATCTGTAGCCTGGAGTACAAACGGGATAAATGGAATGGCAGTCACAACAAATCGCATAACACTGAAGACCTCAGGATCAATTATTGCTTCAACTTCCTTCACCACTGGAATGTTACTGGCTGCACATGATTTACAAAAGTGAATTAACCTTTTAGTGGCATACATAGAATTTTTTGCAGCAATATTTGATGTAATATTCATGCATAAATCATGGCCTGTGATAGTTAGGACCTTCTTTTGGTAATAATCACTCTGTGGGTATCCTTTTATGGTGCCTATCTATTTCCTAAATACAATTTCTTTGCAACAGTACATCACTTAAAGCAAATTATGCAATCAATACTTTGAACCACTACTTTGGAGCTTGAAATTTTCACTTCTCAATTCCTCATACATAAAGTTCGCCAATACAAATAAAGACATCCAGGCAGGGATTTAGAGTGTAGAACTGGATAAACATATAAACAAAAGCATATTACATGGGTACAGATCACAACTCTTTTTCTACGTCATCTCATCAGTGAAAATCCAAAGAAAACTACTGAAAGACATAGTTCATGAGCCAGAGCACAGCTGTATAAAAATGACAGAGGTTGGAAGGTGACCAGGTATAGAAAGATATAAGTTAACATAAAATGATACCACCTACAAATGTGTTAAATAATTGGAAAAGTTACCCCTCAAAATTACTTCACTGTAGCAATGGTTACAAACTAATGTTTTGTTTGGAGAGCACATAAAGGAAAAATGGTAAGAAAATCAAATAAAGAGATATAGCAGAAGTCACACACTCATCAGGAAAAGTTATCTGGATTTCAAACTATTCCTATCTCAAGAACACCATCCTTTGCTCTTGAACATTAAACAACAACTCTCACATTTAAACTTCATAATATAACAGCTAAATGAGCCCTAGTGTCTTACACAACAGAAAATTAAACAAAAAGTTTTCCCTTTTGTCTCAAGAGACGAAGTAACATTCTTTTTCATAATAGTGATATAAATTGATACATCAGCAAACAACTTTGAAGTTTTTATTCATGGTTCTCTCATTGAATTCTGGCATAAACTCGATCAATTCACAAAGATATAACTAATGCACATATCAGATATCCCAATAACCCATACATTAATCTTCAACCTAAATCTAGTTAATGAAACTGCAAACAGTAGTTTCATCACATGTCCACAGGATTTGCGTCTGAAACTTGTTTCACATGTGATTAAGTTAGATTATAGGAGCATCTTCACATCCTGATTACTCCATAGCTCAAATCAAATTTCTACAACTACACTTCCCTTGAAGATGTTAAGCATCTAACAATAGCCCCTTCTCCAAGCACGCTTTTGTAGAATAGTCCTTCCAATAAGAGACTCTCTCTGCCAATGCATACTAGATGCTGTTAATTGTTTAAATAATCAAATGGAGAAAATGGTTGGGTCACAACACAGGCCACAGGATTTTTCTATATATAGATAAATTAACCGATTCAAAAAATTTTAATCATGATAAAAAGACACGTATACAAGAAGACACTGCTTTTCAATTTCTTTATCGAAGTGTGCAATTATCTTTACATGTTTGGCGGGAGAACCAGATACAACTTAAACACATACAAAATGGGCGATAATTAGCTTTACTCAATTTTCAACTCTCTTGAAAATTCTGTAGGTTTGGGTTGTATCTGTATGTTATTACCTTCATCTATTTGCTTCTCTGGGGTCGCTTTCTCCTCTCCATAATAGCATCACGGTTAGAAAAATTGGTATTCTAGTATATGAAAAAGAATCATCCAGTAAATAACCCCATAAAGCTTTTATGTTTTTATCCTTGCTACTACTCTTTGAGTTCATTAACAACTTCTTTTTAGCTGAAATTCTGCAACATTTTGCTCTTTCTTCGAAACTTTTAAAGAACTCTTTCCTTAACTTGAAACATTCCGTAGATCAACAAACTCACCAACTCTAATTCCAACAATAGAACACCAGCTCCAAATTAGGACACCGATTATTACGACAACAGCGAGGGAAAAAATGGCAGAAGAACTGATATTACTAAACAAACCAAACTTCAAAAAAATATTGAAAGGATCACGAATTTGAAGGTCTTACCATAAATAAGAGTGATGACATTGAGCAAAATGATGCTCCTCACTTTCCGTGACGCAAAAAAAATTCTTCGCCACAACGCTCGCTTTCCAAACAACGATTTGAAACTCAATCTACTATTAAAAACACCCCGGTGGCTCACTGAAGAACTGATCACTTTGTCGATGGTTATTGTTTCTACTGATTCTCTTCTTACTCTCTTTCTCACATTATTTGAAACAATATTAACAGGACAATCACAAGAAGAAGAAGAAGAAGAAGAACAGGAGGAGGAGGAGGAGTTAAAACCGGAAGAACAAACGACAATATGACGCCGTCTCGTGTAATACAGTGGAACAATCGCTGAGGAGTTGGTAGCACTGCAATTCACCGGCCATCGCCACGGCGATGGTGCAGCCATTGACCGGTGGAGTTCACCTCAGCTGACCGAAGATCTCTTTAAGACCGCAGGCCGCCAATCCTCTCCATTGGTATGCACAACAGTACTAGTAATTAGTAGAAATGGACCACTTATGAAATGCCACGTTCTACCAGGAGAATTTGGATGGCGCTGTTAAATGACTTTTCTGCCCTATCTACACACGTGTTGACTGATCCCGGTTGATGCCCTTGGGATCTTACGATTTTCCTCAAAAAGTGTAGGACTGTTTGATGGTGGGACATGTGGTTTTGTTTCGACTACAAAAATTCCATGGAAATAAATGATATTTATCTATTACAAGATAAATTTGTCCAATAACACTCAAGATTTTGTGATTTTCAGGCATTATGTTCCAATGAAATAATAGCTCTTGTTTTTTTTAGGGACACAATTATATTTGATTATACATTAACATTATTACAAAAATACATTTTAATGATCAAATGCATCATTAAATACAATTTAAATAATTCAAACTATTATTCAGTAAATAAAAATTATCATATGGTAAAAAAATACTTAAACACTATCAGTGGACTAGAACCTTATAATTTCACTATAAAAACATGAAAGTAGCGCTACTTCATTCAAAGAACATAGGCAAATAATAGTTCAAATTTAATAACCAAAGTAATACCCAAAAAAAAAAGGTAAGATTTTCAAGTTTTTGTTCTTTCAAAGAAAAAAGAAAAAAAATGAAAAGAAAAAAGAGGATCACACCCGGTTTCTGAGCAACCTTTAGAACATGAAGCCGCATCCTACTTGCTCGCAAGATATTACGCGCATGTTGATTCCAAAGTTACCACTTCAAAAGTACTAGTCATTGAAGTCAAGTATTAACCATAAAATTGAAATGAAACACATGTATAAGTATAATCAAATTTCATTCCTTTAATATAAATTTTTTTGAAGATAAACAGTTTCAACATTTAAGCAATATATCAAATCATGAATAACAATCAAATATCAGTACAATAACATGAAAAATCTTCGACGGCCAATTTGATCGAGGTCGGGAAATAAGACCCAGATCATTTACAATACAAAGCGGGAGGCTACTGTTTGATGATCGATACATTCGGTCCCTGTAGCAATTAGTGGACTTGGTATTTATAGGTTTCCCAAGTCAAAGGATGTCCAGCTGGAGCTCTTCGAATTATGCCATGTGTCCCCATGATGGAGGGTTGTGATCACATAGGTCGAACGGTCGTACGGTCAGTGCTTGGGCAGAGGCAGTGGGCCTCCTTGTCTTGGGCCTACTTTGATGGCCCAACAGATCTTCTATCTTGATTTTTATCTTGGGCCATCATAAAACCATTTCTTGTGCACATCACAATCAAATATCAAAACAATTACAAGGAGATTTCTTGAATCTTGACAACCCACTATATTTCAATAGCTGCCATATAGTAGAAAAGGTACTACCCCACCAATGGTGGTAATTAAACGAACAACTCTTACGATCATGAGGTGTCACCTTGCTACTTGGATAGAGATCTCGTTGGTTCCTTAAATAAATTTAATATTATGTAAAAATCTTTATCTTTATATAATTTGAAATTCCTAGAGTTTCATAATAATCCAAATAAAATATATAAATTCTTTAAAAAATTTAAAAAAATGCACAATTATGGTTGTCATAAAAATGCAAAAAAAAATTTACATAATTAAAAAAACATATATAACTAAATCGCAATATTTCAAATATAAATAGCACAGATTTTAAAAATTCATGATAAATCATAAAAAAAAAGAGCAGATTACCTTGATCATGTGTCTCTGTAAAAAGCTTAGGATGTTGGCTTTTTAAGAAAAGTAATTTATCAATATTCGACTACCAAAAAATTTTAAAAATTGGTTAGACAAATTCAGCAATAGCAGCCAAAAAGAAAATAGAGGAAGAACAGCAAGTGGAGCTAGATGAGTTTATAAAAAACCACAAGAAATTGGGGTCATAAAAGGTGGGGCTAACAGGAATTTTTTTTTTTTAAAGAGGGTTAAAGAAAAGTAGGATCATCCATTATTAAATCGAAATTTATAACTCTCTCAAAAGAACCCCAAAGAAAAAAAAACACTAAATACATAAAGAATAAAGTGTGTGTATATATATGTTCCTTAGAAAAAAATTTTGAGTGGGTTCAAGTGACCCCATTCCGTTGTCACCTTTGTTCGCCCCAAGTGGTTCTCACTTAGGTCATGGACATAAAATGTATAGCGAGAGGACGTTAATAGGCAAAGTATAGTCGCATTGCCTCTAATAGCACTGATTTGAATGCATAAAATAGTCATTGTATATTCCATGTATAACAAAATACAATGAAAACTTGATGTTGGTATATTCAGTAATTAAAATATTGTTGTATTTGATATACATATATACATAAAGAGATAATTTTAAATTTTTATTGGTAGTGGGTGACTATTAAAGTGAATTAATATTAAAGAATACTTTGAGTACGACACATGAAGATACAACACCAAAAAAATAATAATAATTCAAGATCTCACGCTTTAATGTATAGTATAGATAATTATATTATATATGTCATTATTGATTTTTATCTCCCTAAAATTAATAAATTGCTCAACTTCAAACTTATCCTTCAACATGAAAACCTCTGTAGAGATGACAATCCAACCTGTACCCGCGAATACCCGTCCTGCCCCGCCCCGTCCTGCCCCGGGCAGGGCGGGTGCGGGTTTTAGTTTGCCCCGGGGCGGGACGGGCTGGGTGCAGGTTCATAGTGAACCCGCCCCCGCCCCCGCCCTGCTATATATATTATATATATTATAAAATATATCATATATAATATAAAATATATTATATATATTATATATAAAATATATTTTATATATATAATATTTGTTATGTTGTTTAAACTTATAAATATTGTGCTATAATTTTAAATTTAATTGATTTTCATGATTTTATAGCAATATTTTATTAATTATTAATTTTTTTTAAAAAGTGCGGGGCGGGACGGGACGGGTGGGTGTTCTGTATTTTTTAGGACGGGCGGGTGCGGGTTCTGGGGTTTAGAACCCGCGGGGCGGGGCGGGGCCTGCAAGTTTTTTTTTTTTCCCTGCGGGGCGGGTGCGGGTTGGAGGAGAACCCGCCTCGCCCCGCCCCATTGCCACCCCTAAACCTCTGACTTGGAAGCAATTTTCAATTTCAAATCATGGACATTACGGAAACGGGATAAACTTGGGGCTTTTCATATTCGCAAAAACTTGGGGCTTTTCATTTTGGCATTGTTCAACGAGGATCCTCTACTTTAAAATAATATTTTATCTTTTTATTTTTTATTTTAAATATATATCAAATGTGTTAAATATTTTCTTATAAAAATATCGGATTGTAAATATCATACACTTGAGAATCATTCGTACAATGAATAAGAGATGGAATACAAATTTGAAATATAGTGAGCATTGTTGCTCTTTGGATGATTTATTCTAATTCGTGGTTTATCTAGTATTCAATTTTATCAATGTTTGTCAAGCATATAACATTTATCAACCTGTATTTTTATAAGAAAAAAATTTAATATACTTGGCATGTATTTAATACAAAAATAAAAAATGATATGACATTATTGAGCATAGTTCACGATAATCGAGGATTTAAGGGTTCCAAGTCCAAATTCTTTATGTTAATGAATGTTTATTTATTTATTTTTAAAATTCATATATAAATATCAATCTTCTTAAGTGTAATGTTTTAAAAAGAAAATTATAAATTAAATGTGTATAATAAATCTATACTTTATATAAAATGTGCAACCTTATGATAGTTATTTTAGTGGTATATTTTCATGTGTCATGCTTAAAATGTCCCTTAATGTTAACTCACCCTATATAACAACTGACAATCTCTTAAAAAGTTAATGCCCCTCTAATTTATTTCTTTATATTAAATTATACTTATATTAAATATATAAATCATATTCTATTTATTCAATACATAAAAATTAAGTTTTTACTGTACTTTTGTATTTATAAAATATATTAATTAATTTTATACGCAGGCATCAGATGTGCACCGAAAGCGGGTATTTATAAAGTGATGTGCGTGAAATAGCTACTTTCATAAAGATTCAGAATGTTTTGAGTGAGCAACACACACGAATAAACTAAGTACCTTTTCAGTTGGATCATAGGAAAGTTGTGCATCATGGCCCAGTACGAAAATGGGCTTTCTGCAATGGATTTGGAAATCAGACTTGAAGGAGTTAAATGTTTCGGCCTCAGCTTTCTATATCTTGCACTTGCAACTTCACTTCTACCACGAGGACAACGCACACGCGCAAGAACACGCGCACACGCACGCACACACACGCACACAAAGAACACACGCACACAAAAGAACACACACTAGTGGCGAAAAATTAAGTAATGACTTGAAAATTGCATTGGATATGTATCAGATACGTGTTAAATACTGACAATAACTTTCATTTTTGTTTTGCTGCAACAGTATAATAGTGATTAGAATCAGTGATACTATTGTAAATAATAGTAACATGTGTCAAAATAATGAATATATGAAAATAAATCTATACATATGCAGACGAATACGCTATCATGATCGTTTGAAAATTATTTAAAAAAAAGAAGTATACAAGATGCTACAATGCTTAACAAGTAGATAATCACTCTAACTAAAAGAAACAGATGTTGACAATCTCTAATACATAACAGTACTTCATAATAGATGTTCCAAAATCCAAATGAACATGATATTCATGAGTTAGAGTTCGACAGAAAGTTTATCATATAAATTTCCCTTTAAAATATCATTAAAAATTAATCAAAAATATTTTATTAAAGGATAAAAAGTGTTTTTAATTTGTGGGGACATAAGGAAAGGGGTAGGGATGTGATTTCAAGGATCCCCATTGTAGAAATGAGATTGGGTTAGAGAAATTTTTCCCATCCTCATCCCCGTCTCTGGTGGAGATCAAAAAATTCTTCTCATCCCCATCCCCATCCCCATCTCCAACGAAGTGGCCTCGATCGAGGACAAGGATTCCCTCATTCCATTGGCATCCCTAATTAAATGTTTAATTTCTTTTATGGCCAGTTTCCTCCACTAACTATAACATATGTACTTCCGCATTCCAATTAAAATTGTTACATAAATAAATGAGACTAATGCAAGAATCAACTAAATCCTTTCCCTGCTGCGAAATTGTGAACATATCTCAACATGCTCATGAAAGTGCTGTGTTGTATTGCATGGCACATCCTATAGAGTTAGTTATTCAAGTATTAACATGCAGAAGCAACTTTTAAATTAAAATCTAGCCAAATTCTAGAACCTCAGCTATCAGATTGGACATTCAGAAAAGTCAGATGATTAAAAAATTGAAAACTTTCCACATTCTACTTGTTGTTCTCCTATTTTTCCCACTGTCATTCTTTATGTGCTTCTTTTTTGTACGCCTTCCCCTTTCTTGGCTAGTTATAATAATCTAAAGTGGTCCTAGTCGAATGTACACTCCCATTTTATGCAATTTATTTATCATACTCTCAATTATTATGCTCAAGATATATGGTCCTGCGACACACACAGTTGAATGTATTGTTGATATTCATGAGTAGTTGTATAAATTAATTTACTTCATTCCAAAGTTGGAATATCAGCAGCAATTATTTGAACGTTCCATTTTGAGGACCAGTAGCCAGCTAAAGCAAGGGTAAGTTAAAGCAAACACCTTTTCCTTCGGATAATTAACTGTATGCACTTTGAAGTTTAGTATAATTACCAAAATATTTCCTGAGACGGATAACTACCGTTACATCTGCTATCGCTATTTCAACATAACATATTATTACAATTACTACCCCAGAACTTATGTATAATTACAATTACACCCCCTTGTACTAGAGGTCTACTTGAAATGTTTTATGATTTTCTTAATGTGTAATTGTAATTTTCTATTAGTAATAAAGGGTAATAGTAATTATCCAACTATCAGAAAGTGTTTTGGTGATTAATGCCAAACCTCGGGGGTGTTGAGGTAATGGTCCCTTTTTTTCTAGGAAAAGAAGTGATTACAATATGCGTTAGTACATCGTTGTATTAATAAAAATAACAAAATCAACACAATAATAATCAAAGAAATATCCTCAACGGTCCATTGGACTGAAGAAAAATAGCTCCATGTACACATTAATTGGTGAAAACTGAACACAAGAGTTGAGACCTCCACCTTATTATTAGGATAAGGCCACATCGGCAATTAAAACACATTCTCATGATATGTATTGATCAGCTATTATGCAAACCAACAACCGCCAGATACATGTATAAAGTGCTTGTCGTTTGATATTAATATAGGCCACGTTTTTGAATTGTGTGGTTGATGATCTATCAATGAATTAATGTTGCAGGACCTTCTTCTACTACCATTATAGCTTCTCAATTTGGTTTATGTGGGGAATATTTTAATTGCGGTCAGAGGGCCGAGGTTTTTTTGTAGTGTAATCACTAGGAACTGTAAATGTTTTAAGGGATAATTATCTCCGCATCCCTTCAATTTTGGCAAAATTACTAAAATACTTCCTGAAATTTGGATAATTATCATTACGCCCCCTGCCTATAAGTTCGGCTAATGTATAATTATACTTACACCCCTAACATCATACATAATTGCATTTACACTCCCTTATTTAGGAGGTCTTTTTATAATATTGCAAAATTTTTAAAAAATATAATGGTAATTATCCAAATCTTAAGGTATGTAGAGGTAATTATCCCATGTTTTAATCATGTTACACTAAGTGGACATGTTGAATATATAACAAGATTACTAAATACTAGCCAGCATAGATGCATACTAGCAAATAACAGTATATACTTGATGCTGCAAAAATTCAATGATCAAGGTCAAAATTGGAGTCGAAGGTTCATGTTAAATCTTGGATGAACATCACATGAAATGGGCGTGACCTAAGTTATGCCATTTGTGCTGATCGGATTTATTCGACTAGAACTTTGCTACTTTAATTAGGATTGTTCATCGAGACTTTAGACCCCGGCTCTTGTGTAATTAATGAAGTCACATTCTCAACTTTCCATGCGATTAACATAAATGATGAAACCATAAGTCAAATTATATATATGATTTTACGACTTTATGGAGATATGAACACGTGTTTGTGGAGCTAATTACGATTATTCTGGACGAAAGACGTCAACTCTTAAATAGAAAGGCGGCCCTAGTTTCACACGAGGACTCCAAAGACTCATCTCATTTCCAATGACTAAGACATAAGAGCTACAATAATTTGATGTCATATATATATCATCTTTCCTTAATTTATTATCCCATAGTGAAGACCAACTCAATACCTAACAACATGAACCGACAATAACCATTCAATCTCGACAGCAAGTACCTGTGAGAATTTTGATATAAACACCCATTTAAGGTCCTAACTTTGGCTCAAAAATTAAATATATTATACTTAATTAAATATGTAAAATTTATTGTTAATCTAAAATCTCGATGTGGAGATGTTCATGGTATGATTAACTATCAAAATTCTTCAAATGTGAATGGGGAAATTGAAGCTAAAGTAGGTGCAGACGTGCGGTCCAGTCGTGATTTATGTATTTATTTACTTATTTTTTTTGGACTGGACTTAATTTAAATGTTTACTTTTGATAAAAATATTCTAGAACAATGGTGATTTTTCTAGAAATTAAATGAATGGGTGTTGTCTTGTACGATTAGACATCAATCATGTCTATTGAATTAAATTTTAAGACGAAAAGACATATAATAGATGTCTATTAAATTAAAAGTCAGTGGTTGCAATTCTTTGCATAAAGTCATGTTATAGTCCATAAATAGGTGTGCTTAAGGCTGAAAATTATAGAGAAAATATAGGAAAATTTCTACACATTTGCCTGCATACACAACATCATAGCACACATTTTTCACTTTGCAATTTCGAGAGTTTCAAGTTAGAAATTGGTTCGAAAGTCCGTCCTACTGGAGTGCTAACTTAGGTCGGAGTAGCCGTTGTATCTTAGGAGATTTGTTGCCGAGAATTTTATAGCACCGTGTGAGGGGCAATTAAAACCTTAAAGACACTGTTGAAACAACAGGCCTCGGCTTACATCTTCTTACATGCATTGCCATCTCAAGTAGGTTTTTTTTTTATGTGTTTTATGTGTTTACTTGATGCATCTAATTTTGCATTATTTCTATGGTATATTTGATAATTTCAATTTTATATGCATTTGATTTTAACACAAGTTTTAACAACTCACACAAATTTCTAGCAGTACCTCTCTCTAAAAGGATTTGAGCTACATGAATGAAACAAAATAAAATGTTTTGAAGTAACACAAGGTGAAGAGTGACTTAAATGAATTAATTCAGCAAAGAAAATAATTACAAAATCTATCGGTGAGATCATCAACTTCATAAGTTCTGCTAATTATGGGGAATTATGTGTGAGTGGGTGGTTTGATATTGAGGGGATTCTCTCGCACCCACACACAGTTGCACACCATAATATCTTCCAGCAAACATTCATTTGCGGGGAAAAATTAACTAAATTTTGTTGCATAAAATAAGAGATGGTCTTGCATCTAAGTCCTTGCTTTCTAAGAATCTTTTGGACAATGTGAACTTCAGTTTCAAGAAATTGCTCCCTCTTTTCAGTACCAATTTTTAATTAATTAATTTGTCTGGATTTAAATTTAAATTGCAAGGAAGTTTCTACGGCTGCTTTAAAGCAGATCTCACCTTGAGAGCTGAGAACGTGAACATTGTTAATTAACCATAAAGGTGGCATCGTAACAACAAAAGTCATACTATAATGTTTGTTATGCTTGTCTAAGTCAACTTGAAAAGTTCACCATATATAAAACCTTAAGTTATTTTTCCACTAGGGCAAAATGGGCTTTTACTTGCTTTTAAATCGTAGAAGCATACACAAGAGATATTATAAGAAAGGTGCTTTCCAATTCGTATTTGAGTTTTAAGTATTCTGAATTATTCGGAAGTAGTGCTGCTTCTTTAAAATTAAATAGGAAAAAGGGCTAAAAGTTAAAGTATCCATGCCTAATTTTTTCTTTTTCTTTTGATGGGCAACCATCACCTAACTTAATTATGCAACTTTTTGATTTTTTTTACTTTTATTTTCAAATATTCTCAACTTTAACTATATTTTTGTCTATAATTTTTCACTTATCTAAATTACAAAAGCTTTTGCAACCATCTTCATAATGTGCAAATCATCAACGATTGGCCATGCGAAAGAGAAACTTCACGACAACTTTATTATTAATTTAGTTTAATAATGTTTAACAATATAAAATTTTATTCCACATAGGAAAAAAGGTTAATTTTAAAGGGGCTTATAGGTTATATTCATGTACCATCATTAATGAGAGATACTTTTTTTTTTTTTGTACGAACAAAACTCTGCATATCATGTGCATGTATTAATGCTATAACATATCCGAAAAAAAAAAATCATCAACAATAAATTGTCAAACAGATATATGTACGTAGAGAGAAATTTAGTTTGATCCCTAAGATTCATCATAATGAGAAAGATATATATAGTTTGTACATAATGTGCCCCACAAGAAAAATCCGCTGATGGAGTACCGCTCACTCACAATGATCTTGCCTGTAGCATTGATTATGCCATTCGAAGCCTTTAAGTTGAATTTGGTGGAATCAGCCACTAAGTAATCATTCTACAAAGATTTTATCCTACTGTTAAAAAAAAATTAATAATAATAATAATAATAAAATCATTCGCTTCACTAATTGAAAAATTCATTTGCATAATTTTATGATGAATTTTTTTTCCTTCACAGGTTCTTTAATATATGCCTTGTTACTAAATAACTTTATAATGGAATCAAAATCCATCACAGAACTGAGATAATCTCCATCACTAGTTTCATTTCAAGTTTTATTTTTTGCCACATTAGCAAATATAGCAACTGTCATTTAGATAAAGTGATACTGCCTCCATCTTTTTATAAGAAAGGTACAAGGTTCGAGTCCTACCTAACATGTGGGTGTTTGTCTACCGACGTAGTAGTTTAAAATATTTAAATTGTACTTAGTTAATATATTTGATATTTAAAATATGTTTATTTTATTATATTGATATATGATTGAATGTAATGCTTCTCTCTCTCAAAAAAGAAAAAAGAAACTCCAAATGGCATTTCCCTTCTTGACCCTCAGGTTTGATTTTTATATTATTTTAATGTGCCTAACATTATTTTAATATATTTAGGCTATTCTATATTATATGTTTTTGTAATTATATGTAATTAATTTCAATTTTTAAAAAATTGTTTAAAAAACAATGGAAAAAGATAATAATAGAACAGAAAAATATTATTTTGTTAAGCTACATATCAAAATATGGGATCAAGTGTTTAAGCGTAAGAGAAAGTGAGAATAACTGTTTTGTGTGACAAAAAATTGGTGGCATGAAACCATATTTATGCCTTAAATAAACATTAAGGATGTTTGACTAAACTTATTTGGAACATCTTATAAGCCCCTACATGGTATAAGATATTTGTAAAGCTTACGGTTAGGTCATATCTAAAAGTAAGTTGATTAAATGTTTGGATTAAATAAGATTCTAGAACTTATAAGACAAGCTAGTAATGAGAAATTTCTAATTAATATAATTAAAATATAAGGAGAATGTTAAAATCCTAAAAACAAGTTAATAAGGAATTCCTTTACTTTTCTTAAAAGAATTTTTATGATCTTAACATCTTATTTTGAAAGCTTAAAAACTAATTTCATTAAATAATTTACTATATACTTTGTATTGTATATTAATTACAAAATTGTCACTATCATATTTTATAAGCTAAAAGATCTAATTTTATCCAGACAATTTGATAATATATTTTTAAAATAAAATTTAACATCTTCTAAATTTCAAAAATATTTTATAAGACATAAGAGCTTATAAGATGTTTTAAATAAATTTAGCCAAGCACCGTCTTAAGTCTTAATCAAACATCTTCTGTACACTGCCACACCAAACAAATTTTAGCGATCGAGTGAAAACATTAATCAATAGGCTTAAGTTAATTTGTTTGCAACATTAATGCCTCAATAATAATAATAATGGCTTATGAACATCCTTAATCACTAGTAGAGAGTACGAACATCATTAATTAATGTAAAATTAATATGAGATTAATGCATTGTCGTAAGTCCTGAGAATACGTGTTGGCCCCACGAGACAGACAGTCATCCCGTTCGAGCCAAGCTGGAAGCATTTAAGTCAACAAAGACAGATAGATTTGTGGGAATAATTTATCAAACCCAAGACCCCGCACCCTGCCCTTTATTTTATTTTTTATTTTTTGCCTTTTATATGTATCTTACAGTCAAAACATTTCGGGTTTGATCACCGCAGTATATTATACCCACGTGGCATGTTCTTACCGCTCAGATCGATTGACCTTGGAATAACTGATCAGATGGCCATGGATGCAGCTTATTCGGTCAAGATGTTATTGTGGTGGGTCTTAATTTAATTAGTCTTGCACAATGGGGAAGGGGGCAAGATCTGGAGGGGGGAAATTTGAAATTCCCATCCTCCAATCAATAGGGTGATCGAATACTTCGTACGTAATGCCGTAATGGTCAATTTGTTTATGCATTTATCAGAGACAAGTATAAAATGTATAAATCACTTGTTTTCAAAATTAAGGGATGATTATCTAGCACCTCATGATGTTTGGGTTTGTCATAGAAACATTCTTGTTGTTTGAAAAAAAGATTATAATACACTTGCTATTAGTTGAATTAATAAAAAATTTAAACAAATCTATAACAATAAAATTAGAACTCGCGAAAATTTAATATATTAATCAAAATATTACAATTGGACCTCAGGTTAATCTAACGATAAAATATGCTATTGTAACTTTTCAAACTATAAACAGTGTATTAGAACAAATTCAAGGTGTGTTTAGGCAATTATATATAAAAATAATTTTATACAATTATCGTCTCCAAGAAAATCCTTTATAATTATAATTATATATAAAAAGTAATTCTGAATTATATTTTCTCCCCACTAATAAGTTAAAGAATGTTATGATTTGATATTTATAATAGAAAATGTCTTAATCCAAAATATAACCAAATATTACTTTACAAACCAAAACAATTTCTATCTAACATTCAAAATATAAACAAGCATTCACCCCATTCCCCAACCGATTCCCAAAATTCATTTCTCCATAATAACTGTTCCCAAAACACCTCAAAATGCAAGCAAATATACCCGAACTCTTTATTTCGTGTAAAGATCTTGATTAAAAAATAAAAAAAGACATTAAACATAAATTAACTATCTCACTATTAATTGGGGAAATGAAACCATAGCGTGTCGAAAAAATAAAAAATAATAATGAAAAAAAAAACTTATTTGGATTTCTCCCCATTAATTCTAATATATTTCATTATGACTTCTTTAATCTATCCTCATTATTTTTCTTAAACAATCAAATCTATATTTTTGAAATATTATTATCTTCTAACATTTGTGTTACTTCTGAGTACTTGTACACATAAAATATTTTAATATCTTGTAGCATAGATAGAGCATACTAATTTGAAGAAGCTATAATGCAATCAATGGATAATGATGAAAAACATAATCATTAATATATCATTAGAGCCCTAGAGTCCATACACACACACACAATATATATATAAAGCATTGACCTATTAGTTAAAAGCTACTAAGCCCTATTCTCCAATGTAGACTTTGCCATATTTTTCCATGCTTTTGTTTGCCTTTTTGAGTACTTCTAAAAAGGATTGAAACAGTCTACACTCTACATAACAATAGACATACAGAATTCAACAACTTTGACAGACTAATTAACCATACTGATGGTGAAATATCAAATCTGTCCCCTAAAAAAATATAAGAATCAGAACTTAGTAGCCTTATTAGTAAAAGGATTGCAGTGTCTTAACACTGCCAAATGTGGTCGATTGGTCAGTTATTTTTTTATTTATTTAATTTTTTTTTCTGACGAAGAATTAATTAATGCCAGCTAGGTAGCTGCCAATGGAAAAAGAATCAAATTCTTAAAAAGGGTTGAGTAGATGAACTACAGTAACTACAGCAATTAATACAACAACAGTCATGTTTAACAGAAGGTACAGAAACAAGGGAGCAGCATTGACGCCTCACCATCCACACTTTTTTCACATTTTATTTTTTCCTTGGCCAAATGGTCAAACCCATGGTTTCAACTGTATCAAGATATTGTCCCGATTACACTCATAATGAGTATTTCATTTAAAAATTGCACTACAAAATGGAATAACTTATAAATTATATCAAAACCATGATCAAACAAGCACTAGTATCAACAGCATTATCACAAAATTAGGCATCGTTATGAAAAAATTACTATGAAATTAATTCGTGGGTAGGAGTACAAAATTTTCATAACAAATGTGATTTTTTGAAATAATAAAATTGGTAGCCATCAATCGGTAGTCATGCTTTAGAACCAGCTAGAGTCCGATTTTGTATATAGGTTAGTAATAAAAGTATAATAATTTCAAAATTGACCATGGTAACTTCATAACAGTGACTACAAATTTTTAGCATAAGCTAATATTGATGGATATCCCAATTTTTTGTAGTGCATTATCAAAATTGTTAATTAGCGATATCGAAGCATTATTCTAACATGAGATTTCATTTAAAAATGCGCCTCAAATGATTAAAAAAAAGTAGAAGATACAACTTATAAACAATGTCAAAATTCTCAATTCGGACAAGACTTGATATCATCACTACTATCCAAACAGAGTTAATTCATTTAACACAATCACTGAGAAAAAGCTACAAAAAGCCTTGCTACCATTAATTCTAATTCAGAAAGAAAAACAGAAGGGAGCAGAAAGGCTGATAGCAGAAGGAACTTACACAGTCTTTTCCTAGCTAAAATCTAATACTAACCATTAGAATCCATAGTAGCAAAGCCTAATTCAGTAGCAGTAATCTCATTTGTCACTTAGTTGTGAAGAGGGTTGGGACCAGTGTGTACTAATCTCTTCTCCTCTCCATAAAACTTGTCTGAAGAAGAACTTCTGTAATAATAATTGGCCAACTGAGATGACGGACTTGTAGCTCTCCCATGGTAGCCGGAAAACCTCACTTTTCTCGGCGGCGACCACCGTGAAGCGGCAGCACCGCTGATCTTCTCGGCGGAGGATAATAAGCAAACTTCTGAAAGAATGATCAAGAGGAACCCAAGAGAAGAAACTGCAATTCTTGAATCCCCTGTTTTTCTCCTTCTTCTCCTCCTTTCTATAAAAACCGTCATTTTCTTCTTCACCAGCGCAGAGAAAAAAGAACAATGTATTTAAAAAGCGATGATAAGTAGTAAGATCTTAATTTCACTGACACAAAGCCACTAGTATAGTAACAGTACAAGAAAAATGAATTCTGAAACTGTAATCTAAATACACTAGAGAGAGAGAGGGAGAGAGAGGTTGTATCTCCTTTGCTTATGGGTCTAAGTAACATGATATTGACCCTTGATTCCTGGAACCTTCTTATACATATTTGATTTCTTGACTCTGTTCCGAATCTTTCGAATTTTGGACCTTTTTAGTTGTAATCTAAAGAGAGAACGGATTTGAAGTGCATGTTAGTTTTGTTGCTTATATACAAATGTAGTTTTGTGCTTGGAGTCTTGGAGAAACAAAGATATGAAAGAGAGAGGGAGAGAGGGGACTATCCATTACTTCGTTATTAATACTAACATTAAGTGCACACTTGGTGTATGCATATAAAATAATTAATATATATTTCTTATTAACGTCTAATACAAATTTAACTATATATGTATTTAATAATTAGAATATGATTAACGTATCTAATGTATATATATACACAATTTCATATAAGGATTGATAAATTTTGGGTCATGACTTTTTATTCGGTTGTGAGTGGTTATAAGGATCATATAACATTAAAGGATATTTTAGGAACAATATTGGTAAAAACATTACCATTAAGGGACCAACACTTTATATGGTGTATTTTCACCAAGGAGTCTATATATTTACAAGGATAGGGTGGGTTAGCTTACTCAATCCAGCCCAAGATGACAAAACTACCATCGGAATTCTCCTAAAATTTGACCTAATTATATACAAAAACAACTCATGTAATTTGTAAAATTATAATAAGATCCCTTTTCATTAGTGTAAAAAGAGAGAAATTGAGAATATGTTTTAATGAATAAGACCCATCTCTTACACAGAATATGGGAAAAGTGCAAAATAGATGATATGCTTTATAATAAACTCTAAATATATCTTAACAGTTAGATTAACGGGTGCTTTACTTATTATGATTTGATCAATTTCAGGAATCTAACTATAGTGTGCAGGGGTTTTATTATAATTTCTCAACTTACAAAGGATGTTTTTGTAATTAGACCAAATCTCAGGGGTGTTTGAGGTAATTATCCGCATTTACAAAGTACAAGTTTTAAGCATGAAAAATGGAAGGCTTTGTGAAACGTGATCTTCAGTACTACTTCTGTGTGACCTTTCAAGGCGACTTCTTCTGTTTTCTTTCCACCACTTTAGGGTTTATGACAAAGTACTCTTATGTCTGGTTCAGTGATTTGGGGATGGCGGGGGTCCCTGGAGTAGTTTAATTAATTCATTTCTTTTTATCTTATCACTCATTTAATTTGATGTATCTTTATCAAAGTTTGCTTTTTTTCTTTCCTTTTTTTTTACGCTTAATTGGCATATATCTATTATGTGATTGTTTTTAATTCAAAAGGCTTAGAGGGTGTTTGGGTGAGCTTATAAGCTCTTAAAAACATCTTATAAGATGTTTAAGAGCTTATAAGATGTCATGAAGTATTTGGTAAAATTTTTCAAAAAAGATCTTATTAGCTCCAAAAATAAGATGTCAGGAACTTATAAGCTCTTTTTAGAAAAGTAAGGAACTCCCAACTTATTTTTAAGATCTTAACATCTATATTCATTTTTAACCATTTTAATTATAACATTACCATTACTAACATCTTATAAGCTAAAATGTCTTATTTTATCCAAACACTTTAACAACTTATTTTTAAAATAAGATCCAACATCGTATAAGCTCCAAAAATATCTTATAACATGTAGGAGCTTATAAGATGTTTTAAATAAGCTTAGCCAAACACCCTCTAAGTCAAATTATAGATCAAGGCCTAGTTTGTTTGGAAGGATATGGCTTGATAAGCCCCAATAATCAAGAATAATCATTCATTTGGTTAGGCTTATTATTATTCCTTAATCCGTAGTTAATTTTCTAGCACGCTTTTGCAAACATAAATCCATGATGAATAATACCACATGTAGGGCTGGATTATTTATCATCTAGTCAAGGTCCTCATGAGTTTGAATTGGAAATATCTGAAATACCCTTCAATAGAGACACTAATTTATCATAAAATCCTCTCATTTAACACCTTCAGAGTCGATATAAAATTCCCTCAAATGAAATTCTCACTTTGTTCTTCTTCAGTCTAGTATTCCTTTCCCATAGAAGAAAAGTGGAAATTTTCAGGTAATGATTTTATCTCTAGCATATCAAGAATTTGTATATCAAATTTATTTGGTATTTTTTTTTTTTTCAAAATCTTGGGTTTCTTTTCTATTTAGTATTTGTTCCGATCTGCTCTAGTTGAAAGGATTAGATTTATATTTTTTTGTTGAATGATCTTGTTTGATGAGTTGGTAGAAATTGATTAAATGGCCTCTTTTTTTTCTAATAAGTGAAAGGCTAAGTCAGGAGATTGAATATACATTTAGGATAAGTCATGATAATTTATTTGCTAAGTTTTATCCTATTGCAGTGTTCAAACCAAACACTAATTTTTTAAAGTGAATAGGATTAGTTAAACTATAATGTAAACCAAACATCTTAAAAACCATTTTATAATCGTTGAAAAAAAAAAAAAAAGCGCTAGACTCATGTGAAAAATAATCATGTAATTGCTCCAAAAACCAACCAAACTAGGCCCAAATGTATTAGCACTTATCATGTGATTAGAATTTTCATTTGATTAATTTGGCATTCAAATTAATTTAAATTATTTGTGTTAGTTTGTGATACCTCAAATTTCCACACAGGAAAGAAAGACAAAAATATTGTAATTAGAATTCACATAAAAGTTCATGCCTAGCACTACCTTGAAGCAAAAGATTGATTAGTTTTTCTTCTTTATTTTCTTTTTTGCTTTGGTTTAAACACCTCCCAACTTCATTCACACACAAACAATTGAAAGCGACTAACTTAACTAAACTGCAAGAACAGTTAAAGTTACTAAGGACGCATGATGTATTGTTGAAAAATAAATCATTATTGACTTGTGATCTAAAATTTTATCACATAAATCAAATCGCTCATCATGTCGTACTAAAATAGTTTTTCCGTGTGACATTTGTGTCACACCCATGCATTTATAAATATGTACCATATATTTGACTAACTGAAAAAAACCACAATAAGATGCTTGTCAAAATTAAATATGTATGGTAACCACACTTAATATGATATTAAATGGGTAAAAGAAGATTGCTCCCCCTATAAATAAATAAGATCCGGCCCCTACCCCTAGGTGCAAATTAGTAAACTAAATTAGAATTCAAAATGAGAAAATTAGTCTCCTCGTCTCAATTAAGGCCAAATGAGAGGATTTATTCTCCCAAATTTCTCAATGTCATTGTTTGTCAACCAGCAGGCTATGTAAGTGAGAGAGGTATCTCATGCCGCCGCTCTGGGTAACACACCAAACCAAAGCATCTCATAGAAGTAGCACAGAGTGGTTATATAAATAATAAATTTTCAGCCAATACACAGTTAGATGCGTATGCATAAAATAATCGATATATATATATATATTATATAAAAGTATAATACATACTTAATTTGTATGTACTTTAGGATAATATAATTAATATACTTATTACAAATATGTATATGATTTAATGTAGATAGATAATTAATGTGCTATAACTTGTTATTCGAATTGGATCTCCTATTTCAAAATGGTATTTTATCTTTTATTTCACATTCTAAATACATGCAATATATGTTATGTGTAATAAATATTTTCTTATAAAAAAAATTTTTAGTGGTGTATCCTGGCCGAACACCCTTGGAGAATAAATTAACATGGCCCAGGCCTAACTTCCCAAAG
>JACFYI010003776.1:1561950-1580121 GCA_014898755.1 Handroanthus guayacan
ATACAATTGGGGGGGTTTTAGAACACATGGACATCCATAATATTCACAATAATTGAAAATTTTTTGCCCATATCATCCAAAACCTGGCTCAAAATTATATAAAGATATCATTATTTATATACTTCATTAACATGGGATTTTAACATGCTTCTGCAAATTCAAAACTGAAGATCCAAGAATAAGTAATATAAAATTGGTGAACTGATACCATATTGAAAATGAGTTTAAAATCTAACTTGTCTTAAAAATTAGTTCCAGAGAAAATAATTATTTAAGATCATGTAAATAGATCATTACCCATAATTTACTGATTTGGTGACTACAACATAAATAATGAAATATTTAAAGTTATGGTTAAAATTTAAAAGTTCTTTAAAAAAAATAAAGAAAAGAAAAACTATTTAGCCCTAAAAGCAAGTATGGAGGAGAATCAATTTAATAATATTAGTGCTATAGCAATATATTAAACACTTGTGCGCATCTTACCCTCGGTCTTGGAGAAGGGATAATCATCAACAACGTAATTACGATGATGAATAAATCATCAATAGAATTATCAGGAAAAAAGAGGAATCAATCATCAATAATGAGGGATTAATTAGATTTTTCGACAAAAAAAGAAGGATTAATTGATTAAATAATTACAAAATAAATACAAACCTACATTTTGCATCAAGTTTGGGTGCAAACTCATACTTTTTAAAGATTTAACCATGTTACTTGAATTAAATTTCAGTAGTAAGGAGTGTGGCTTACTTTCTTTTTTTTCATTTCCCTTCCTTTATGTGTTGCGATGGAAAAGCTTAAAACAAAAACACAAGAAAAACAAAAACAAAAAAAGGGGCGAAAAACGGAAAAATTACTGATAACGCCGTCTGTGGGAATCGAACCCACGACCACATGGTTAAAAGCCATGCGCTCTACCGGCTGAGCTAAGACGGCGGCATGTCAGTTCTGCTGTTAGATATATATTACAAAACAAAATATTAGCAGTTTCAATTCCAACGGTCGGCCAAGCTTTGTTCTTGAGGATGGCCTATATTGACTTTGGGCTTCATCAGCGGCCCTCGTTTCTTTGCTTTTGAAAATTGTCGTTTCTGAAGAACATGCACTTTCCATCTGCAAAGGTTATATTTTTTAGTAAATTTAAGGGTTAGCTATAGGGATTTAATATAGAGGATGGTCTAGTTACACACCACATCCCTCTCCTTCTCAAAATTATAAAAAACTCCCATTCAAAATTCCTGTATTAAAAAACTCAAATAGTAAATGTAAAAAGACCAAATTACTCTCGTCTAGAAGAGCAAAAAGAAAAATTGAAACAAAAAACTTGAAATTGAGAAATAAGGTTGATTGCAGGGACCTCTCCTAAAAAATAGTATAATTACATATTACGCCCCTCTTCCCTTCCAAATTAATAGTTGGCCTCGTTGAATTACTGACATATATGTTTTTACCTACACTGCTACAAGTAATACTTTTAAAAAGTGACATTATACATAAAATTGCCACTATATAATATTTATGTGGCATTTTCCAATGCCTCTAATTAATAATTCTGTTGTAGTGGGAATAGTTCATTCCGCAATCATAAGTTATAGTTTTGATTTATATAGCTTTTAATTTAACTGTTGGAGCTATAATGATGATCTCATACAATCGTATCTATACTTATAACTCTACATTGTAAAGAGGATTCTTATGATCACATCTTGTATCTTTCTATAAAAAAATTGGTTTTGATACGCCTTCAAATATAGATACAAGATATGCAAGAAGTAAGGTTTTAATGAAAAACTAGACTAGTAGATACTTTGTGATTAAGGTCAAATCACGTCGAAGATCAAAATTGAGGTTTAACACAACCTAAGCCTCAAGGTTCAACCAAAAGTTATATGGGTTGATCTCATGAGATATTGGTGAATGGTCTGAGAAAGTATTTTGGAAGAGTAATAAGAGTTTTGCAATAATAGTTCAACCAAATGAGCATGAAATAGATTTGCCAGATATGTGAGTGGATTGTGAATGCTTAAATAGGATTCCTTTTTATATAATTAAGTTGTTGTTATGAAGTTTAGACATGAACATTTTTAAAAATGTTAGCAATTATGCACACAACACTCATGCACATAAAAAATTACTTGAACATATTTATTTTCGTTTGAATTGAGATAATACAGATATCAAAAAATATTTTTGATTAAAAACTATGTATGTGAAAAGATAATGCAGGAGGAGTTGCAGTTTTGGGATTTAAGAAATTTCTAGTATGAAGTTATGCGTGCATATGGGGTAAAATTAGAGAATAAAACAAGATATCATTACTTCTATTTAGATACAAGACATGCTATTCTTTTCTCTCGCAAGTTAGCAATACATATATATATATATATCATAAGAAAGCATGCCAAACGGTTCATGCTTTATCAAGGAGGACATGCAGTAGAATTTAATACTGTTGGGACTCGGTTACAATGGATAACTGTGTTTTTGTAATTGTACGTTGTTTGCTTTCTATGATGAAAATGCGTGTTTTCAAATTCAATAATCACAATACAATAGATACTAGCGTTTACTCCGTGCTATGCACAGATTAAATTAATTATAATTTATAATAAATTAATATACCGTGTAAAATTAAATCTTATGTATGATATCTTTATATAATATGAAATAATAAAAAGTAAGAGTAACTTTTTTTACGTAATTATAATGATGAATATCAATAAATTATTGGAAAGAAATTCATACTTGTCACACTGCCTTTTTTTAAGGTATACATGAAAGATAATTGTATAATAAATCGAATAACAAAGTATCGTCATTATTATTTTGACAAAAATAGTTGCAAATATAATTTTATATTGTAAAGCATGTGAAAAAAACAAATATTATGTTTATATAATAAATATTATGTTTATATACTACTTACAAACATTTTTCACACCAATCAGAACCTAAAATAAAATTCACTGCGAATGGATGTTTGGTGTCACAAACTTTGATGGCACAGAAATGAGAAATATAAGTGCACGGTTTAGGAAAAGAATTGACGTGATCTTCTAATAATTTTCTTCTTCATTTTCCTAATGAGACCATATGTTACATCAAAATTAGTTATACTAAAAATAACTTTAATATTAAATTACAAATTTAAAAATAGTTTACATACATATATTTACTTTTATTTCGGTAGTTAGTATCTTAAGCATAATTGGCTTGAAAATTTTTATTGTAATTATGTATCTCTTTAACATGTATAAATAAGGAGAAAAAAGAATTTGCATAAATGCTTAATTTCTGCATACAGTCAAAGTCTTAGTCCAAGAATTAACCAAAAACTTTCTCAAAACCGTTTAAGTTCTACATGGAAAAAAAATAAAAAAAATAAATTGAATCTGCATAATCCTCACAAAATAAATTTCTTTATGATATATCTACCTATATTTGGTCTTAAATTACTAAAAGAAAAAAAAAGAATGAAATTTGCGTCTTAATCATCCCTAATAAGTAAATTAATATTTAAAGCATGGATATGTGAGTTCTTTCTCTCCTAAATTATTAATCTTAAAGGTTGGTTTCAAAATTAAAAAGCATTGTTTTTAAAAATAATGTCAGCAAACATCCAATCATGAATCTAGAAAAAAAAATATAGAAAAACTTACCAACATTATGGCTACCAAACAATTCTTCAATGCACAACCACCAAAGCTGAGAAAAGAAAACAAAAAATAGAAACACAAGACAATTCACATAGAAAAAAAATTAAAACTTTAAATGTGCTATTAGAATTAATATTTTTGTATTGTTATGAATTTTAAATGATAAAACAATGAATGACAAAATTACTGACCGAACACAATAAGATTCCACACTAAAAATGTCTTGTAAGTTGTAACATGAAAATGATGAGTAAGCACGGATATTGGGGGAAGAGAATTGCCAAGAGGAAAAGATGGTGGATTAGCTGGGTGGTTGAGTAGTGGGTTGAGGTCGTTTTTGAACTTTGAATTAATGTTCCATAAAAATAAAAATAAAAGAATAAAAAAAGGAATGAATGTCCAATTAATTTAAATTTTAATAGTATATTTCTATGTGCCATGCCTGAAATATTTTTTAATGTCAATTCTTCCTAATAACCACACATAGTATAATTTATTTGTTTACATTAGGGTATGTGTATATCTATATCAAATATATTGATCATATTCTAATGATTGAACAAATTAAGTACTCTACATTATTTTTTAATACATACGAAATTTATATTAATTTTCTTATTCACATGCATGCATCGAGTATGCAATTAATACTAGTCATATATAATAAAGTATTATGCCCAAAAGTAGTTATTTTGAAGATGTATTTTAAATCTTATTTCTAAAATATCTTTAATATAAACTCATCCTAATAACCACCCGCAACTTAATAAAAGTCATAATCCATTAATTATCTATTTATATTAAATATATTAATTATATTTAAATGTTTAAATACACAAAAATCAAATCTGCATTACTTTTAATATATAAGGAATATATATTAATTTTATCTTTCGCACGCGCATTGAGTATGCACTCACTAGTATATATAATGGATTGATATATAAATGGATGATCGTCAATGTAAAGAATGAAAGGGGCATTCTTACATATGTATTTGGTAAAAAGAATATTAAATATAGAATAAAAATATAATTGTGATTTGCTGTCGAGCAAACACATGATTGAATTTACTTATCTGTTTATGTAATATATTTATGGGGGAAGTGAAAAAGTAATTGTGATATTCTATAGAATACAGAAGTATCTCAATGAAGAATACTACTTTTGGAAATTTGCAACTCCGAAAAAATTTACAATTATGATGATTGTATGCCATGAACAAAATATATATTATTTTATAAAACTTGCGAATAACCGAAGTGGTCGTGCCGGAGTGGTTATCGGGCATGACTAGAAATCATGTGGGCTCTGCCCGCGCAGGTTCGAATCCTGCCGACCACGAGTTCCTCTTTTAACTTTATCTTTTTTCATTGCTCTCCCTCCCTCCCATCTCTTTTTTCTTTTTCTTTTTCTTTTTCTTCCTCTCGTCCTCTCCCTTTCTCTCCCTCCCCTCCTCCTCCTCCTCCTCTCCTTTTTTTTCCTCCATTTTGGCTATTTTCTAGTAATAAGTTGTTCATTTCCTGCCTTTGGGCAGCACAACATTGAGCTTCGGCCACCAGTTCTATCATCCAAGACCGGTGAAGGGTCACCGTACTAAGAGGGACTAGGGGAGAATTGAGCATAAATTTTATAATTAAGTCTATATCTAATAATTTACATAGTAAATCAGGGATGGCGCATGACAACCGTCAAGTTAACAGTAAAAAATAAAGGTTTTGGCTGCTAAAATATCATTTGTTGGCACACATAATGAAAGATTTTATTGTTAAAATTTATACTATATATAGGTGGTGTTTGCAATAGCTTTGTTAAAAGCATAATCACCTACTTTGCTGAAAGTTGAAAAAAATCAGATTATAATCAAACGTACGTGGTGTTTAAAATCATCAAAATAATTCACTATAAGTTGCAGTATTTAGAGTTATAATCACTTATTTTAATGAAAAATAGCTTACAACACCCAAGACTATTTATGAGATTATAGCTTATCAATAATTATTTTTAGATAACTTACTGCAGAAGCAGTGAAAACCAAACACTTAAAAGCAACTTTTAGCAACTTATAATCACATAAGTGCTTATAATAAGTAGTTGCAAACATTCCCACAAAGCAATAGGGACAAAGGTATTTTTTTTTCTTCTTTGTCCATCATACTGAATGTACAAAAATAATTCTATTACAAAAATAATAACAAAGTAGTCATAAAAAAATAATAAAATAATATTTTTCTTTTTTAATATTTATTTTTTATTTCATTATTTTTTTCACTTGCAATTTTTTTTCTCACCTCAATGTCTTCAAATTTAAATTTAGATCATCTTATTCTATATAATAAATTCAAGTAAAAATATTCAATGATTAAGAGATATTTTTCATTATTTAAAATAAATAAATATTTTTACTTTTATAAACAAAAAATTTAGGCACATTCATCGAATGTGTCACAGTTACTAATTATATTAAAAAAGATGAATAGACGAGTTTATATACAAACCTTATGTCCCTCAACTTCTTGATTATACGATATCATATCAAAATTTAATAATTTACCTAAAATTACAAATTTAATCAACTGGGGCTAAATATTATCCCTTTCAAGATGGGGATGACCGCATGATAGTCTACATGTTTTTCAAATTTTAATGCATGGTGCCATAGGTACACAATTTGAAATGTTATGAATTTTATATGAGTTAGAAGTATTGTGCCTATAAGTATATATTATAATTGTATATTATCAATAA
The DNA here is from genome assembly GCA_014898755.1 of Handroanthus guayacan. Taxonomy (NCBI): domain Eukaryota; kingdom Viridiplantae; phylum Streptophyta; class Magnoliopsida; order Lamiales; family Bignoniaceae; genus Handroanthus; species Handroanthus guayacan. Next base: position 1,568,361 of record JACFYI010003776.1, read on the forward strand.
AATTAAAATGTTATTTTATAATTTTTCCTGAAAAAAGGATCCGGAATTTGAAACCTTGGGTGTTTATATATAAATTTATAAATACAAAATCTATTTCTTCAAATGCTGAACTTTATAAAATAAAAAATTATTACTTCTAAAATAATATTAATAGCGTAACTTCCCCATGAACATCAAAACGGGAAGATCCGGGTTCGAGTGGAGATTGTCTAACCCGGGCGTGACCCAATCGACCTAATATTCATTTTCTCTGTGCTCAGATCGCAAGCCAAAACCAAGCAAAGAGGGGAAATGGGGAAGGGCAACACAAACGATGACGAATTGAGCTGCCAGAAGTACGGGGTCCCACTGTACGGCGCAGCATGGGTTCCACCCGCCGCCGCGGCCGCCGGGACAGAAGTCAGCTCCACAGAATCGGAAACTCCCGCTTCCTACGCTGTGGACCACCACATCGTCCTAGCCGGAGGCGGCGGAGAAGGCCGCAGCGGAATTCCTAATGCGCTCCTCCTGTCGACCTTTGATTTCGATTCAAGTTCCCTCTCCGTTCAGCCTGTGAGATTCTCTTTACACGATTCATACACACGCATGTGCTTATTTTCTACGCACATATATGTGTGTATTTCTGAATTTGTCATTTGTTCTAGTGATATGATTCATATATCGTCTATTCATTTTGTTTTTTAATTTATCTGTGCTATAGATTTGAGATTAATTTGTAATTTGGGGGAAAATGTACCATCTTGAAGGCTGAAGCTATTGCTTTATGAGAATGCTCTAAAATTTCCAGCCTAGAAATTTTAGCGCAATGCGTTGTTAAGAAAATTCGTGCAACATTTTGGTGATAATTTTTCCATATAGATCTTATTTAATAAGAAAGAAGATTTGTTGCTATTCTCGTTCATAACAGACATGCTACTCTCTGTTGGGAATCAACATACATGTGCTTTGGGATGTAGTACACTTTTCTCTAAAGCTTATGGTGGTAATGTATAGGTGGAAATATTTTAAATTTGCCGTTAGTTGTTTGCTTGAATGTGTTTTCTACTCGCTTTTTCTTTTCTTTTTTCCTTCTGGGATAAATTACAAAGATCTGATTTTTACTATATTAGGTAGCAAAACTTGGAACTGGTAGTGATTTGCCATACAGAATTGCAGTGCATCCGGGAGGAGAAGGCCTTATTTGTTCATTTCCAAAAAGTTGCAGGTATATTCAGCCCCATCATGCTAATCGCTATGACAGTAATGTTTGTATGTGCTTACTAGAACCAGGGGAATTGGTTCCATGTTATCCAAATGGGAATTTCTGAAGTTCTAACTAGAGTCTTATATCGTGTTCTTGTTGTAACTTCCTTCGTACTGGTGAAATTACATCTTACAGATGGTTTTCTTGTTTCATGATATGTCTTTCCTTTTCTTTATTCTTATGGTTGTCTTTCTGTACCTCATTGGTGGGAAGGGACCATGAGTTAATGGTGCATTCAAAATTCTATTAGCGGCACAAGTCCAACTTCTTGATTATGGGACCTCATTCCAGGTGCCTGTTCTTGTAGTGCTTGTACAAAATATGCTATAACCCAAAACTGCATAAGTGTGGCTGAAAGTGCTGCTAAAATGCTTTCTGTTGCTGGATGGCCTCAGAAATTACCTTGTTGTTTTAATTGCCATTTTTTCGGGGTCGGGGGGAGAACACTAACTGTTTTGGTTGGCATGACAATTTCTGTTGAGTTGCCTTTTGTGAACATGACTTCTTGCTGAAGCTTTTATTGTAGTCTCACGTTCATTGGTTTATCTTGTAGGTGGTTTGAGTGGGATTCGGCTACAAGCACAGCCGAGCATACTTTGAATTTGAAATCATCTGAGAAAGTCCTTGAGCAATTAGAAGATGTTGGACAACAATTAGCTATGACATTTAACAACGAGGGAAGTTTACTTGCTGTGGGTGGTGAGGTAAGTGAATGATACATTGTCATAATGCGATGCTATTGGACAGTAAACTTCATTTAGGTTAATGAAAGAAACCAACTTTAATGAGTAATGAACTATGTTATCATTTAAACTGAAATCTGGTTAGATGTCTGCAATGACTGGGTATTAATTTATCTTAGTCACTGCCAGTCAATGACTGATGAATATAGTGTAGGTTCTAGAAAAATAAAAGTAAAAAAAGTACAATGTATTAATATAAGAGAAAATTTATTGATTTAATTGCTTAACTTTCCCCAGAAAGAAATGTAATGGCATGGGTTGAAGCAAAATTCTGAAGATTTATTCTACTGATTCTTTCATTGTGAAACTCAAAGATATTATGGCTATATATGCTTCATTCTACATTCAGAACTTTGTAGAATGGTTGTTGTAGGAATATACTGGTAGTGTTAACCTATTATTTATCGGTAGAATTATCATCATCGTCATCATCGACATTGTTAGTATTTAAATGATGGCTTTGCCATGGATTGCTAAGATGTGGATGGCATAATGTTATACAGTTTCAGTTTGGTTAATGATTGGCTTTTTCATTTAGTATTCGCCCCGGTTTAACATCAGCTACCCAATATTCAGGGGATCCTTTCCCCGAACCGATATGTGTTTCAGCAGGTCTTACTGTATCTGGTTTGTCTGGAAATATACAAACCCATATTTTTCCACCACAGCGTGCATTTCGTGTCATTGCTCATCGACCTGCTTCGATTTGTCTAGATCTGATCCAAGCAGGTTCAAGTGCCTGAAGAGCATATTTACTGAAAGAAATATGATTAGCTCGATAAGATATTCCCTTCATTCTTCCTCTATGTTGTTTACGGAATCTAGTTCTTTTGGGGTTATAGTTGATGGTTGTCTCGGAATTCCATCTCTACGTGAGAGTTTCCTCGCATCCAGCTCCTTGCGAATAAAAGGATTCAAAATGGAATTCCAATTAATTTGAATAGATATTAGAACATTTTTATAAAATTTTTAATAAATAATGTTCTTTTCCAACGTTTAGCAGTTTCCATTTTATGCAATTGATATGCATACTCATGTTTCTTATTCTTCAAGAAAACAATCTAGAAACCACAATATTCTACTTCTTTTCAAGCAAACATCTGAAACTTGAAATTCAAAGAAGTACAAAACTGATCTGCAATTCTGTACTTTTTGATAGTAACTGAAATAACAGAACGCCCTTATTCAAAGATTGAAGGTTAGATTGGTCAGTATATGGTATAGGCAGCAGATTCAGTCGACAACTCAGAGCTACTTGTATAGTTAGTTTTCACATGCATCACATATCATTGATATTATTGAAATTTTATTTTCACTACTATATGGGTCTATTGGAAGTTTAGACTCTGGACGTAGCCTTTTAGTGGATATTTTGGTTTCCTGGGACATGTTGAAGAAGGCTGGAGGGTTGTTTTCCTTGCTAGAGCAATAATAGTTCCAGCACTTTACTGTAACTGGTGATCAGTCGTCTGTAATATGATATGCTCACATTCTCTATAAACTTTTTGATGTCTGAATCTGATTTGAAATTGTGTTTTCATTTGGAACCATTCCTGGAGGATTGTCAGGGTATGCCGTTTGTAGTCAGATTTCGGTTCCTCAATCCAAAGGCATCCATTTCTTGCCTAGGACAAGGCCTTTTTTGTGCAATATCCTTTTCAAGAATCACAGTTAGCTAGTAGATAATGGATTCCTTTGGAGATTTCTCTTATTTCATATGAGATTTTGTTTTTCTTTTTCCCCATTTTAGGGGCTATGTATAACAGTAGTCATTTAAACACAGGATTGAATGTGGTTTAAATTCCTTTATGCATATCTGTTCAAAGAAATTGAAACATTGAATTTGACGCTTCCTTATTTGTGCGAGCAGAGTCTCGTTTTTGCTCCTTTTATTTATACATGTTTGATTGTCTGATATTGGTGCAGTACAGGATGGCAAGTTAAGGGTTTTTAAGTGGCCAACCATGGAAAGTATTCTCAATGAGGCGAATGCTCATCCTTCTGTGAAAGATTTAGATTTCAGGTATTCTGTAAAATGTATATTTAACACACACTGTTTGCAGTTCAATGCTAGGAAAGACAGGCAACACTGACGCTTTGATTTGATTTCCTTGGTTGTCTTATCAGCCCAGATGGGAAGTTTCTTGTCTCTGTGGGAGGTGGCCCTGGAAGAATCTGGAATGTTGCAACGTCAACATCTATAGCTTTTTTGCCAAACGAAAATGTAAACTTTCTCCTTTTAAGGATTTGGAGCTAGCAAAAACGTTTGCTGTTTGGAATAAAATAGAAGCATCTAGGTTGAGGTTGTGATGTGTGAGCATGATCTTGAAACAGCTTGCCTTATATGTTTTCTCATGCTTTAAGCAGGCCGTGTTTATAGCTCTGCTGACATGTTTCATTAACATTTGTTTGTTGGTTTCTCTTTGTTAACTTTCAATGTTGGATATAAATTTCTTGGTTCGGTGGCAAATTTAAGTGGATGTGTTTGTTTCCTGGTGAATATAACCTATTACTCCATTTCATTTTTCTGGCCTCTAAATCCTTTTTACTACTTCAGAATGAGGTTTTCGGCTTTTGTCGGTTCTCACGGACGAGTGACACAGATCAGGTTCTTTATATAACGGCAATGCGAGGTTAGTATCTTGTAACAACACATTTTATGTACAAAAGAAAGTGTTTCTGGTAATCCACTTACCACGTCTGTGCTATATCTGTAGATAAAGGTGGTAGTATTGTGAAGTGGAACACTACTTCGTGGAACAGGATAAGTTCAACACACACTGTCCGGGATCCAGTGTCTGCTTTTAATGTGTCACCTGACGGGAAACTCCTTGCCATGTAAGAATGTGATAATGCATGTTTTCTTTTCAGGATTTCTCGTTGTTTCTACTTTGAAGGTCAATTATTTGGTATTGCTGACTGTTTACTAGCTTTGAGCTAGAGTGAGTTGCCCAACCTGATCAGGGCTATATTCCTTATTTCTCACTTAGGCGAAAACAGAGCCCCTCTTTTGATTATAAACTTATATGAAGATATGTCTATCAAAATCAAGACTCCTTTAATTAACTTCACCATCTTCAACTGGTAATGCAGAGGAACAATTCAAGGGGACATTTTCATTGTAAGTTCCGCCAGTATGCGGGTGCACACTGTTGTGAGGAAGGCACATCTTGTCCTTGTAACAGCATTGGCATTCTCACGAGATTCAAGGTGTTAAGTCTTGTACATTTTATTTTACCATTTAAGTAGATCGTGCATGCCTAAGTATAACTGATACCCGTGGTTCCAACAGGGCTTTGGTGTCTGCATCCCCAGCTTCAAGTGCAAGGGTGACATTGATCAAGGATAAGAAGAAAGATGGTATGAAATATGAACTCTGGCTTTTCATATTTGCAAAAGTAGGATTAGCAATTACCGGGATTAGTTTTGTTGTTATTCTGAACTGCCTGACACACCTGAGATAATTAGCACTGATATTCTGCCAATTAGACACTTAAATCAACTACTTAACAGCTTTTTACATGATATTTATATAATGGCGAATTTATCCGAGCTTACTTCTACCAAATTCTTATTTGCACATAATATATTATCTCTCTTTCCCGGGAATCCATGACTTGTGCAATTCTTTAGATAAGCCATGATATTGATGCCAAGTATTTTCCCTAGAAGAGGGGCTGAATGTAGAATTTATGATTTGCTGTATTTTTTAAGCTCTAGTTGAGTTCGAATGAAATATAACGAGTTGTTTGGTACCAAGAATTCTAGCATTGAAATAGAACTCGTACTCTTGCCTACATTGGTGATCTGTTTTTCCCACTTGCTAATCACTCCATATGATGTTGCAGGAACGAGCTTGTGGTTCATTCTATTCATCATTTTACTTGCAATAGCCGTATATTATGCCAAAAGCAAAGAATTTTTCCCTCTGAAACCATGATTTTGCAATGGAGTTGTAGAACCTACCTTGCGAGTTTTGGAGATCTTTTCATGGACAGAATTATGTTGTGCAAGTCTATGCTATAATATCCCTTCATGTTTAAAAATTCATATTTATATCTGGGTCTTCTTGTACTTTATACATAAAATTTACATGAGTTGTTCCCGGTATCCTCCCTGATTCCAATTTGAAGTTCCATTAAACGATCATGTATTTTATGAGAAAGAGAAAATTCCATCATTTTTCCCCTCTCCAGTATAGATTTTGGTATCACATATGCTGTAACGCTTTAATATGTATTTAGTATTTTGCACTATAACCACTGTCTTGATAACCGGCTCACACCGGCCAGTTTGATCGGAAGCCGGTATGTTCTCTGGATCGGTTGAAGCCATAAAACTAATAGGCACGTAAACCGGCACAAATTGGCTGAAAATCAGAAAGGTCATGAAAATGGATTTGATGCTCGAAGTGGTCTCTTTTTTTTATTGTTAATTTATTCTCTTACTTAAATTTTATTATTTAATTAACATTTAAATATTTCTGATGAGACGCAATTTGTGAAAATTATTTGCACTAAATGATTTAAATATTCTGTTCTTATTTTATGATTTTTTATATTATTTTTAGTGATGTATATATTATTTGTATATTAAACATATATATAACATCATAATGGTTAAATCGATGATTGAACTGATCAAGTCTCTAACCAATAGGATTACTGATTGTATTTCTGGTCCAATTTTCAAAACATTAACTTTACCACTCCTTTTATCAAAAAAAACTTTACCACTCCTTCCATAATGTTGCTGCCAAGTAAACTTCTCTAAACCTTCCAGAACTGGCATTTAAATATCATCTTTCCGCTCATTTAAATTTAGCCCCCGTGCACCGATTTAGGCCAGGAATTAATTTCCTACATCAGAGGCAAGGTTCGATGTGAACCAGGGGTCCAGGATTGGTCGAAACATATTTGTTCGCCCAATGAAGATTTACTTTCAATTGTTTGAAAAATATACCTAATTACTTAAAGAATTTCATTCCTCCTGAATGCATTAATATCCATATTTGCTGTTGCTTGAATAAAATGTTAACTCCTGGGTTTCAAAAAAAAGAAAAAAAGGAGTAAAGCATGATAATTAATATTGCATGTAACATTAGTCCAGTCCCATCATTCATAAATCATGAATGAATTCTATGTTTAATGTAGATCTCAATAGTCCTATCAAATTAAAAATATGCCCAAAAAACTATAACCTACACCAGTATAAAACAATGCCTTGTCCTGTGTACGGTGTTACCATTTCATCTTTCTTATTCTTCTTTGGTTCAAATGGGCATACATTTCCTACTGGGGACTCAGGGTTAGAGATATGCATAGTGAAGCTCTTCGGTTGTCGAAGCAAATTTCCGAGGACGAAATCACCACCGTAAGTGAACACCATCATGTTCTGTCTAAGCTCTCGATGTCTGATCTCAGACATCCACTGAATCAGGTTAAATATACATATATAACTACCTCATTAGCGCTTTCTCTGGTACAGAGAATACCCAAGAAACGCCGACATTAGAAATGTCCAAAGCACCTATGACAAAAAGTTCTGGTTAAATGAAAGAGTAAAGGTCTTTCAAATAAATACGATAAATGGGGGCATTGGAAAAGAGTTGGTGGGAATACCGTATTAATCGCTTGCCATCTTTCAAGACGTTTGATCCTTGATTGCATGTCTTCAATGACGCCTTCAAGTGGAGAAGCTTCTCTACTTGGGGACGACTCTGAAGCCGAACTGCTACCCTGTTTTGCACCATAATATCGCACCACAACATGAGAAGACAAACTTCAATATGATTTTTCGTAATACCTCCATGAGGAAGTACAAATTTCTTCATCTAGAATCAATCTTAGCAATAACTCAATTTATGATAGTTCATATGAGCATCACCTTTTCGGTGTTCTAGCCCAGATTGCTTATATCGACAACCATTGTACTTATAATAATAAAGAAATTACATAAAGCATGCATGTTCAGCCCAAATGAAGATAAAAGATACCTGCGAATGTATGGTTTCGACGAGTTCCTGCAATCTTGCAGCTTGGTGAGAGTGAATCCCACTTGAATTCCTCTCTTCTGCAGGTAACCTTTCCAGTATTATCTCAAGATAACTCTGAGAGAAAAGAGAAGAGTTTAATTAGCAGAGAATGGGAAAAAAATTGACGCCATGTGCAATAACAAAACAGCTAATTGTAAAGCAATCATAAAGAACCTTTGTGGTATATGAACCATCCAGCTTTAGAGTTGAGCCAGCAGCTAACACCATATCTTTATTGACCCCCTTAATTTGAAGGTAAGGACTTGGGACATCTTGTAAATGATCAATCTCGATAAGAATCTAAAATCCCAAAACGAAGCAAATGAGATGATATTTGTCCGCATCAAAGGTGAATAAATAATTAAATATAAAATTCAAGACAGCAAAACAGGAACCCGCTTCCCGAAAGAGATTACAGGTAATCGACGGGTCCAAGAAAACTTTATTCTAGGTCCATTGCCGTCCATTATATTGATATTTCCAGAGAGGGAAATATTTGTTAAAAAAGGAGTACAAAATGGAAAAAGGTACAGACAATGTTTTAACACACAGGGGACCCGAAAATAATAGCTTCCCCAGCAGAAGACCTAACAAAAAGAATGAAAACCCAACTTTTGGTTCCTCTCTGGAAAGCCTTAATAATATCCATTTGATTGAGTTCTGAACATTTTGAGTCAATTTTGGAGCATTTTTTGATGTAAAGAATGTCTGAAGAAAATATGTATAACCTTTCCATCTTGGTAAATATAGGCAGATGCTTCAATATATGCCACAGCTTGATACCTGAAATCAGGGATATATATAAATCATCAACAGGAAAGATTATGTAGTATGAAGGGTTAGTTCAGAGCATAATCCGTATGTCTTGTAACATGACAGGTTGATAAAATTAGTGCCAGGAGAAAAGTGTACAGAATGAGATTACAGTCGCACAGTTAACGACCAATTAAACCATTATCAATGAAATCACAAGAAAATATATAAAAGATGGACAAGCAAAATCAAGATTTAGATATTTATATATATGTATATATATATGAAGTGTTAACTTCAATCAGTAGTAGGGTACAATAAGCAAAATAAGATACTCTAAATTTGAATCAGCTACCATATCCTATTCAACAGCATGTGCCATGTCCTTTTTGTGATTGCCGATGGTTGACCAGAATCACTCACCTGATGAACCCATTATGCCCTATTCCACATTTTTCTAAAACCAGTCTCTCTTTAGCTGTAAATTCATCTATCACATTTCACCGCATTACTTACACCAACATGTCCTAAAAAAAATCCAAACTGTTTGAGCAAGAACAGATAATCTAGAAAGGCAACTCCAAAAAGTTGCTCGGTCTCCTAAGCTGTCATTTGCCATCATGTGTTTGCTTTGTTTAGGAAATATCTATTCCCTCAATTAATTACAAGATGCCCCATTGCCTCTGTTCCTATTTCTCAGGGTTTTTGTGTACATTCCGACAAGTGTAGGCTACCTTTTCAGCAGCAAATCACGTCTAAGGTTGGAATTGGATTTGTGCATAAAAGTGCAAGTCTTAGGCACCAAGAGTACCGGATCACACTGTTTCCAGTTTCGAAAGCATTCTAAGTTTTACAACTGAGGATTTTCATAAATATTTATCGAAATATAGTGCAATAACAAAGGTACTTTCATCTAAGATTTCACTATTAAGACAACAATTGCATGAGCAAAATGACCGTGCATTTGAGGGAACATCCATTTCCAAGGAACCAAAATACGGAAGACAATTAATGAACAGAATAAGAAGCATGAGCAGCTTTGACAATTTAACATACCCAAGATTAAGAAGACCTGCTACTGTACTGATGCTGATATCAAAATCCACTTTTGGCTGAATAATAAAGTTGCCTTCTTTAATGGGCTTCAGGAGAGGGGGTAAAATAAATGTCAAAACTTCATGTTAAAAATGAAAAGGCAAATGCTACTACAAAAGAAATACTGTCTCCACAGGAAAACAAACCTCTCGGATAAGCAGTGCAAATCTACCCTCACATATTCTGACTCTTATACAATCACTCTCTGTCAGATGTCCATTAGCAGGTGTTCCAGGCAGCCGGAAATATATATCAATGAAATTCTGAACTGAACTGCATATCTTAGTTGGATCGAGAATTTTCAGAATATCTTGGTAAGCAACCTGTACATAGAATAAGCCCATCAAACCAAAAAAATTTATGAAAATCCAGCACAAGAGAAGAAGAAAGTCAGAAACAACTTACTTGCTTATTACTTTTCAGCACGAACAAGGAGCTCTCTGGTGACAGCACAGGGTCAAAGTCGTTTCTGATCTTCAGCTGCAGCCAGATGAATGCCCCAAAATCACAATAAAAAATAGTGCAGAATGGTAAACTTTTTCATGGTCTTCCTCCTTTCATAAATCAAAATTTTAATTAACAAAAGAAGATAAAAATCTGTACACAAGGATTCTCTAGCTAAATAATATCCCGGTTTCAATGCGTATACTTATAAAAATTATGCAATAGACCTCAAGTTGAGGATCATCAACGGCAATGAGTGTATCCAGCGCACATGAGTACACAAGACAGTGTTCATTATTACATATGACATCTTTCGAAAATAATAGTGAACAGTTTTGGCATGGAAAAGCAAATTTTATCCGGAGGTACTTCAAATTTTGAATCAACTAGCATGAACACATATTGTAATAACCTCTGAGCGATTGAAAATGATGCAAATTTTGCCAACAGTCATAATCTAAAATGCGACGAGAAACTAACATGAGCTTCAACAAGATGTGGTTCAATGTGTTGCTGGAACATTGGAAATACAGTCGTCATAATTTCATTCTGGGACATGAAGCTTCCAACTTTACTTTTGTCTCTTTGAACCCGAGAAATAAGATGTGAATGGACCCCTCCAACCTGTTTCATGAAATGCAATTTCAAACAGGTGATCTTATAAAAAAGGATTGGGGTCTTGAAACTGATCAAAATTGGAGTATAATTGCTTCATCATACTTACAACAGCAATCCACAAGTCCAAAGGTTTTCTGATGTCCGGATGCAAAGCATAGACGCCTTCGAAAATTACCTGGCCAAAACAAACAGTTTCATTAGAAGACTACATTGCCAGTGGCTGAATGCAGAGATTGCATAGGAATAATTCAATAATGTATTTTTCAAAGCCTGCCACTAGAAGGATAACTCATCCTCTTCCTTCTCTTTCTATGAGCAAATTTCTTCATCACTGAGAAAGAAAACAAGCGAATCTGATCAAACAAGTAGCAAAGCAATATACCACACCACAATCTTCAGATACTTCAAGATCTTTGAAACCACTTCGAGCACCAGTCTCCAGGTCAAATACAGGTACCTTTGATCTTCGGCAATTTTTTATGTCATCTATGTTCTGCAATAGCCAGAATAGCAATATAGTCAAAAAAAGGAGGAAAAGACCCTAACGGTGATGGAGTGAGATCTACTCGATTACCAACATGCAGGCACATTTCCCCGTCTAATGCTTTCAGGCTTCTCATCTTTGATACAAGTCTTGTAATATGTACTAAAGTATTGACCAAGAACTACAGAAAGCCAGGCATACCATATATACATATATATATAATACCAAGAATATTCATATTACACTGTCCACCTTGCTACTGCTCCAGTAATGCATATTTTCTCTAATGGTTATGTGTTAGCCCCTTTTGACGTCGGGTAACTTTGACACGGCGGGTTCACGTGTCA
>JACFYI010003776.1:1580221-1595660 GCA_014898755.1 Handroanthus guayacan
GAAGAAGAAGAAGAAGGGAAGGGGGGGGAAGTTAGCTGTTCTGATAGTAGGTGAAGCCAAGTCAGATGCTGTCAGTGAGACTGTGCCCCATAAGTACTAGTCTTTTATTGTTATTCCTAAGATTCTCTTGGCCTATCCATGAGCCAAACAAGAGGTTTGAGTTCTACCAGACAGACAAACTCAAAAGATGAAACTTTTCAAAGTAATTTTTCCAAAGATATAACCACTTACATAAAGAAATATGCATCTTCCAGGCTTATATGACCAAGAATAATGTAAGTTTCTAATAATTCATGCATGTATGCCCTGATTACCTTATCATTCAGACAATTTCTTCAAAATAATTTTGTAAGAACCATACAAATGTAGAAAATATAAAATAGTGGGCAAGGTAAAAAAAACAAATGAAAAAAAACAAATAAGAAATGCATACTTTTGACAGTAAAGCCAGATCAAGAGAGCTGAAGTCATCGTACTTAAAATCCTTCATTTGTTCAGATTTGTAGTAGCTTTCAAGGGAAATGACTTCACAACCGACAATATTTGCCATCTTACGAGCCAAACTTGTCTTTCCTGATCCACTTGGACCTCCTACAACAAGATTAACAGGAGAAGAAGGTAGCATGAGAAACTAGATTTAAATCCCAAACTACTTTCACAAAATATTATAACAAATTGCAGCTGCAAGGATATCCCTCGTCACAGTGTCCTCAGCTCTTCATCAAGTGTCTCCAAATCCAGAAATTATTTAACATAAAAACATCCCCCTACTATGATCAAGACTGTCTCATGCTCAACAAATAGCTTCAATCTGGATAAACCTTTTTTAGTAAATTTTTCACTTTTCAACAAATTTAGGCGACAGCATAAACTAGAAAATACTCTAGATAGAAATCAAGTTGTTGACTATCTTAGACATTTGAAAGGAACAACTAGAACTTCTGGATATTCCACCCACTTTATAGGATACTAAGTACGATTTCGTAAGAACATTACACAGTTCGAGCAACGCTGGATTTTACTTCTGAAAAAACTCAACTTTCTGACCCTGAGTCCTGATCAGAACTACAAGGCATTGTCTTCCAAAAATGTGAAAACCTAAATTAGAAATATTAGAAGGAACTCTTAGTTAACTGCTAAGAACTCTTGAGTTTCTATTTCTTATGGGAAAATCCTTTAACAATTAATCCTTAGAGGTTGGTCTACACAATTTCCCTCAACTCACTTCAGTAATATTGAATTGCTGCAAACAGACATCAATATTTAGTGTGCCAGAAGAGAGAGAAAGAGAATCCATCTTACCAATTCCAACTATGATTGGAAGTCCCTTATACTCCAACAGTGCCTGCAATAGTTATATTTGCATTATTCCATCTTGTGCTGATCAAACATTTTTGGCGAACTATGACCCTAACTCCAATATACAAGAAGCAAGTAAATGATCCTATCATTTATAACACAAAACATACTTGAATTGCTTGTACAGCAAGAAGCAATCCTCTGTCCAAGTCATATGAGTCAGGCATTGGAGCAAGCTGCTGGGCTTCCCTGGAAGAGGGAGGACCTGTGGTTGTTTCATGAGAAGAATCGAGCCATAGGGAGAAAGTACAAAAACATTCTCACTTATATCTTTTTAATTCACTTGCAGAGACTTTCCTGAGCAGATGATTTTTGCTCGCTACTAGCAAGAAGGACATACCAGCATCAGATCCTTCAGATACTAGAGGATCTGGTGAAATAAAGTGCCATGTTGCCAAGACAGGTTCCATTTTAGACTTGGTTGGTGACCGAGTCCATGGTTGAGATAAATCCTCAATCCGATTGACCAGGTTGGGAGCTATGCGAAGCGGCTTTGGAGCAGCAATAGCCCTTTCTTGTGTAGTGGTTGATGATGCACTAGACAATAGTGGAGGTGTATTAAGCCGTGGAACACCTGCAATTTGGACAAATCTGTTATAAAGATGGCTCATAGTGACATAAACTTGGTCAGAACTTGGAAGAAATTAGGAATAGCAAGTTCAGAATTCTCCAAGTTGGGTTACTGCTGTCTAACTTATTAGGTCATCCACTTTTATGCCTTCAAACCCTCAAGTTAACCATCTCTCCCCCAGTACAAAAACATGGTGGCAGTGACACACAGCACGAGAAAAGCTAATTTCAATCAAATCAAGAACCAGTCCATAACCATATCAACCTCAAAGTCACTACATTCAGTATCAATATAAGCAGGCTGATTACGGGCTTGATGCAGCTCACCATGTATTTAAACCATCGAAGTTAACATTTTTTCATGGATAAATTAGTGACATGAAAATATAACAGTAAGAAGCTAAAATTAGAGAATATAAATACTTATATACATGTGTGTGTCCGTGTGTGCATACATGCATATCCAAGTTCAAACCTTGTCTCTCAAGTATCATCTCGAGATATGATTTCGTGATCCACGGTCCAGTTATACCCATCCTTGATGATTCAGCCCCAACTATCTACAGAACAGAAAGACTACATCAAACATAAGTTCAACTCCACAATTGTCCTGGTTATTAAATGACTCACCAATAGTCTAACTTTTGCTATTTAGTATGCAATATGGACACATAAGAGGCATAACAATAATGATTTTGTGTAGAAAGAAACTAAAGTTAAACAATGAGGCACATAAGCTAGCAAGAGCTAGTTGATGATGACCTCGGGCGGACCACAAATTTTCAGGATCAAGACACAAACAAAAGTTTATATAGCATGGATAACCAAACTAGACAAAAAATTATTGGAAACAGCAACTACAACTAAACAATGAGGTACGAGGATTAACAAGAGTGTACAAACTGATAAGTTCATATGGACCACTGAGGGATATACAATAAAGTTATTAATTACACAACATCCTATGACAATAACAAAGTTATTTGTTCAAAGATGACAGATTCCCACAATCAGCAAATATGAGGTAAGAGCTAATATAAGGATACTCACATCAAACTATTGAAGGCAAATAAAGAGAAAAATATTTGTCATTCCATGCGTTATATAACTTTTAAAGGAAGGAAATGACACAAAGGATGGTTAGAGGAAAAATGCATTTTATAATGTAGAAAAAAAAGACATCTTCCTCACACCATTTAATTGACTCTGCTTTTCTTTTCTTTTTTGGATTTGGTTGGGAGTGGGGGGTTGAGACAGTTGTTCACTTGCAACAAGCATTCATAACTATATCATCAAAAAATATAATCTATGCCAGATTTCTAGCTATCCTTGACATCTTATGGTAATCTACTCTTGAGAAAGAAACACCAGAAGCACCAATTTGTGTAAACATACAAATAGACCAGCATCAGAATAACCGAATATAACCATTTTTTAAGAACAATTGTGCATTAGCACACAGCGAAACCATGTTTGCAGAAATAGTAAAGAGAAATATTGATATCACGGTCAAGAAAAGATCCAAAATTTCCAGTCTGGCTATAAAATGGGCTTCTTCAGGGCCAATAAGAAGACTTTCAACAAAAATTAAAAAGAAAAAAGTTCCAGTTCAGTACATAGATTAGGAAATGTTTTATGATTGCCAAAGGAAAATAGAAAGAGTCCATACTTTTCTATTTGTGCCCCTGAGTACCATGTAAGTCTCTCCTAAAGTATCAATAGTTTCGAGTGACACTGAAAGATTGCCATCAACAACCGAGGTTGATGCCCTTTTATAACTTACTACCACTGTATATCCCAAGGCCAGCAAACCACCCAGAGTCATCCGCCCAACCTGATACATTGTACAAATGGATAAGTTATAGCAACAGCAGTAGCAAATAGAAATGTTGTGAAGTTAGATTTTGCAGGACATATGAATTTGATTCCCTTGTTGGCTTATTGTTATAGCAACAACTAGATCAAGTAATATGAAAGACGAAATAGGTGTGAAATGAAAAATGCGACTTTATTCCTTCAAGTGAGAAAATCAATAGACAAAGCTGCTAAATATCATGGCACAAACTAATTTGTATTGTCTAATGTTTCTTCCCTGGCAACACTTTCTAAAATCCATATGAAGTGGATAAACTACCTAAACTAATGCATATTCGAGAGAGTCCTCAAGTGCAAACATATTACCTCAAATTCAGCTCTTGGCCGAATGATGTAATTTTTATCAACAATCCTCTGATCACCCAGCGAGAGATAATATTTGATACCAGACTGTCGCACCTTGATCCAATCATTTATTCGTGCTTCTTCACTTGCAGCAGGCGGTCTCAAGTACATCTCAATAAAACTTGAAGCAAAAATCCACAAGCTCAGATTCTACTAACATAAAGAAAGTGAAAAATGAAATGGCAATTGACTGTCTTAATGGACAGCTATGGCAGTAAAGTTACAGGGTCTGAACAACTTACTTGTCAACTTGTGCTTCCTTTCCAAGAAAAATGTAGGCAGCATGCCCACTTTGAGACTGTGAAAGACAATGAATACAAAAAGTAAGAAGGTTCTGAAAGATGAATTAAACGAGTATATAGATATATTTGATGCGATTAAGTTTCAAATGTAAGCTTGCAGATTCTAGATAGAGAACGAATTTTTCACTGTTTACAAGCACTTCACCCTATGAATATAGTCCACAGCAGCCAACAGTAACATACCTCGCTTTTGCATTTGAGCTTGTAAATTGGCTCTCTAAATGATGAGACAAAACTGTTGTTAATTCTGATCTACAGAAGAAATGAAGCCAGTCAAGAAAAAGAAGAAATGCAATCATAAAACATTAGGATACCAGGACATTGAATACCAACCTGTGCATGATGAAGGTCGGGCTCAATATGCTTTCTGAATAGTGGGAAAATGCTGTCAATAAGGTAGTCCAAAGAACACGACTCTCCAATATCATATTGAACTTTGGAAAGTAAACTAAAATGAACACCACCAACCTGATTCCCCATGCATATAGCAAATTGAATTAAATCATAAAGGTATCCACTATGACAAGAACACAAGTAATATACAGAGGAACTATATCTAGAAAGCCAAAAATATATATTTATTAATTTGATAATATATATATATATAATTTACCACAGCAACTCGTATATCTAGCACAGACCGTAGCTTTGCATGCAGGGCATAAGTACCATCAACTATAACCTACAATCAAAATATGGAGAGTCAAACTAAGTAGGCTTATAAGAAGTTCAGCGAAACAGTGAGTATGACCAGACTTACCACCCCAGATGAAATGCTTTTTATAGCATTTGAACCAATACGTCTTCTTCCTTGAAAATCAAACACTGGGATCAATGTATCACAGCCATTTATCAAGTCCTATTGCAACATGAAAACTTAGTCATGAAATGCAAAATATTCAATTCGGATAGCATAAATGTCGAACAGCTCTTGTGTTTATCTTCCAAACACCAAATAAGATTTTACCCAGTGTTTTAAAGGCGTTCATTGGGGTGCCCCTGGGGTGGGGCAGTCATACTCATAGATCACCTTGAGGCAATGCCAAGGACCATTTCTCTTATGGGGCACATGCTAGCCAATCAAGTATGCCTTTTGTGCCCCGACCAAAAAATGCGTGGATCAAGGAGTTCTTTATTCAATTCAGAGTGCACAGAAGCTAAATTTTCTTATCATCATTTCTTAAAGATTAAATTCCTTCAAAGTACCATTCTTTAGGTCATTTTTTCATATTTCATGGATTTGATATTTATAAAGAAATTCTCATATTATAGCTAGAAACATCTAATCTTCCTATTTATGCTATTTATATATCAAGTTTCTTTTCCACAATTTTTATAGCTATTTTTAAATCAATTAATATTATTTATACCTTGTTATATTAGATATGAATATTCTTGGGCCAGAACCCACCCCAAGACATGTGAAACGCCTTGCCGATAACTTTTTCCTTTCAACACGCTGGTTTTACAAAAAGAACATGTCACGAGTCTATAGACATCAAGTATTCAGATTGAATCATTCAATAATGCATAGATATACATTTCATTCTGTATAAGCATGAAAAAGGATGCCCGATGAAGTTCTCTACCAAATCAAGGAAACTTATCTTACTTAGATGACAATGCAATTGAAGCAAAAAAGCATACCTCAAGATTCTGCACAAGAAGGTCAAAATCAATTGAATCCAAATCATGCCCATCATCAATTCCAGTGCGATAGTTCTCCATTGAGATTACAGTGCAACCAATTACAGATGCCACCTTTTCAGCTAAGCTTCAAGAACCACAAAATTCACATTTTGAGTATAAGAGAATCCAGAAAACAAATAATGTTAAAATAAGCTTCTCAAATAGCCTACGAAAATTAAGAGTGACATTGAAAAAACTGAAAGCAGGAAACAAGACTCGCACCTTGACTTTCCTGATCCACTTGGACCTCCAATACCAATAGTGACCACACCGTCTTTTTTTGACCTGAGTTCTTGAATGGATTTCACCAACAAGTAGTACCCATGATCGAAAGACTGCAAAATAGCAAAGCTCATCATTCTTAGAAAACTGAAATTTGCTCCTCAAAAAAGTACCTAAACTTCATTTACAATACTACACCCAATCAGAACCCCCAAGCTCCAATCTTCAAACAAAAGGTTATAGAATAAAAACCAAACACCAAAATGAAAAGAAAAGGAATACAGAAAAGAAAGAAGAACACTTTGTCACATCTGAACTTGAACTTTAGAATTTGCCCAACTAATTGTGTCTTAGAATAAAGCTAACGCAGCCATTCAGATAAGCATAACTGTAAATGGGCCTAACACTTCAATGCTTTACCCAGTAAAACTCTAATCTCAATTTCCACAACAATAAGTTCATCCATGAACACAAAGCAAATATAACCAGGCATCCTCAATTCCCAATACTTCTCCAGAATTTCAGAGGATAAATAACTTTTAAAAATAAAATAACTTTTAAAAATAACACCCTTTCGCCAATTCAACAATTCTAAACAAAAATGGAATTGCAAGAAAGCAAAATAAACAAATTCCAGAGAAGAGGGAAAAAGAGGGAGGAAAAAATAAGAAAAAAAAAAGGCATACCACATGTAGGGGAAGAGACTGAAGAATTGAGGATGAAGAAGAAGCGGAAGTTGAAGGCTGCTGTTGGTAGAAATCACGCCCACCTTCTTGAAATACTCGCTGCACCACCAGATCATCCATTGATTTCGCCTCCTCTCACACTCCTTCACCAAGATTGCAGCTTTATTTCTGAAAAAATAAAATCTTTTTTATTCTGGTGGTGATAAAAATTCAATCTTGATGGAAGGTGAAGTAATTGAAAGGAGAATCTTGCTTTACTTTATGGGTTCTATTGTACGAAAACATAGAATATATGAAGACTCTCTCAATTGGTGTTATTGGAGATGACGTGTGTTTATTCTTTCCAGATTTGGGGGCACTTTCCTGAGCTGGGAACATTTTTTGGTTCTAATTGGGTTTATCATTTTATTTTGATTTTGATATTATCGAATTTAAGTGTTAAAGATTATGTCTCATAATATTAAGGTATTAAATTTGTTCAGCAGAAGAGTGGGGTTATTAATCGATATTGTAGTTAATATATTATAAACTACCTTAGTGTAAATATATTATAAATAAATATTATTCGATATTATCAATGTTAATATATTATAAATTACTGTAGTGTAAATATATATTTAGTGGAATTAGACATAAAAATTTTATATGTTTCAGTAATTCATAGCTCATTTGAAGCATTGCATTAGTTTGTATACCGATTTTACGAGATGCTTTAAGCTTATAAAGATGTCTTGAAATCTTATTAATATGTTAGATAATATTTTAAAAATGAATTGTTAAAGTGTTAAGAGTTTATAAAATAATAGGATCTAGGAATAAAAATTTTATAAATAAAATTAGAGGTGCAAGATGAGTCGACATCTTATTGAGACGAGCTCGGCCTTAATATAGTGGCTCGAAGGTTGGTGAGTTGATTTACGAGCCCAAGTACATAAAAAAATTATATGTGTTTATGAAGATAATAAAATTATAGTATTAAATAATATACATAAAAATAAAATTTAAAAATTATTCACTACAAATTGAAATTTTTTTTAATATAATTCATTTATTTAGTTTTCACTTTTATAATAATCATTAAATAAGTAAAACTAATTAACAAGTTACTAATTATAATTTTTTGTTAAAAAAATTAATAGCACGATGGTCTTGAGAAATATATAAAAAAAAAAAAGCATTCAAATTATTTTATAAAATTATTCATTGATTAGATGTAGAAATTATTCAAATTTCAATAAACTCTAAAGAGGTTAACTTTATTAACCTTAAAAATTCTTAAATTCATCTATAAGTTGTGCAAATGACACAAATTATACTTTATAGACAAATTTTATACTTTAAACATAAATACACAATTTAGAAATGAAAAAAGTTCTTTCATAATAACCAAAAGAAAAAATGCTAGCTAATATTTAATAATGTAATTTCATTACGAAAAATATTGTTATTTGGTATGTAATAAATATGAAGCTTATTAGAAAATATTTTATCTTTAAGATTTCAGTAATTTTAAAGAGATATGAAAGAAAAAGCTTATGGGGTCACTTCTGTACTGGATAACCAACACCGAAAACTGCTTTACGATGGATGGTTTGGTTTTAATGATCCCTACCTTAATGACAGCAACTTTTGTATTTATTGTTGCTTTTAGTGCTACTCCTCCAAATGAGATGGTAGGCATGTGAGACTCAAAATCTCGTGCTAAAAGGACGTGGAGGTTTAATCTTCTTCAAGGCATAATATTGATAATGATCACGGAATGGACAATTCAATAAGAGAGCTCGGATCGTATCAGTATTCACTTCAATGCTTAATGGCACTCAAAAATATTTGAAATACCATAGTAGTAATCTTGGAATGGACAATTCAATAAGAGAGCTCGGATCGTATCAGTATTCACTTCAATACTTAATGGCACTCAAAAATATTTGAAATACCATAGTAATAATTCAATAAGAGAGCTCAGATCATATCAGTATTCACTTCAATACTTAATGGCACTCAAAAATATTTGAAATACCATAGTAGTAATCTTGCTAATTTAAATTAAATTATTTTGCCTGTTAAATCAAACAAAAATTTTCTCTAATCTAATTAAAAGTAACTTTATCATCAATAATTTTGATATTAAACTATTAATAGCTGACATAGGCAAAACCATATGATATTTTATAATAATTTCCTTATATCATTTAGAAGAATTACTATAAAATGAACCTTTTAATATCCAAAATATCAATTTATAATCTATAAATTATTTAATTCAAAAAACATACTTCATTAGTTTTTCACTGTTTGTTTCTTGTTTTTTTTTTCCCATTTATATTAATAATAACTTTAACTATAATAAATTAAATTTAACAAAAGTTAACACTTTAAATTGAAAAAAGTGGTATAAGTTGAGCCTGGCTTGAGCTCAGAAATCATTAATGAGTTTATCGGGCTTGACCTCTAGCTCGATTAGGGCTCTTGATGAACTATCAAACTCAAGCTCAATTAAACTCAAGGCTCCTAAATAAGCTTGAGCTTGAGCTCAAAATTTTAGACTTGATAAGCTTAAACTCAAGCTCGAGCTCATCTATTTTGTAAATGAGCCCAACTCAAATCTGGAATTTTTGCCAAGCTAACTTGGCTCAATTGCGCCCCTAATTAAAATGGTTTAAATTGAAAAATTATGTTAAGATCTTACATATGATATTGGAAAATTCTTGCTTTTTCTTAAATGAGCTTATAAGATCCTAACGTGTAATTTTCGTAGTTTATAAACCTTTTTTTTTCTAACAAAAAAAAAAAAAGAGAGAGAGAGAGAGAGAAAAGAAAAGAGAGAGAAAAAATCAAAGACTTTATGTTATCTTACAAGCTTTAAAAAAGGATGATCTTATCAATAGCCTACAAACACTCCCAAAATCACCCTTAATGATCTCCTTCGAAGGATGAGACATACGTGGTTCAATTCAGTTCTTTATTTCCCTAAGCATCCTATGCGTGTAACAACAATAAAAGCAGAATTTTCTCAATTCTAATCAACTAGGCATATTGTGTTGATTGGGCCATCGTACAGAAAACTAGAACCAAAATTCTTTTTATTTGACATTAACTAATTAAAATCACATACATCTAAAATCTGGGGTATATCAAGATTCAGTCTCTGGTTTATATCTCGTCTACCAATCCTTTCTAATTTACATATTTGTTAAAAGAACTAAATTCATTCTTAATATTCTAATTTAATCATGTTTGATATTTTATTATATAAACGAAGAACGAACATTGTATTTGAGAAAGTGTTTTAGTTTAAATTATTAGGCATATTCATTTCATATGACAAGATGAATGGAATTAATTCTTTACTCACTTATGGGAGTCAATGAACCTAATGCGAGTGCGATAAAAATATACTTTAAATATGGTATGTTACATCCCACGAAATCATTAATCACGACCGAGCTGACTTTTTTAAGGATGTAAACAAGAATATGAAATAGCAAAATTATCATAACATTCAAGAAAAATGTGTTCGGTAATTAACTGTTATTGTAAGAATCTCAGTAAAGTTCGACTGAAGTTATCTTGATAAAAAGATAACTTATCTCAAATTTAGGATGTCACCTATGATGCTTATTCGACATGAAAAGCGATTTGAACGAATTTAGCATCCAAAAAAAAAAAAAGAAAAGATTTTATCAAAATAAATAGCAATGGCGCTCTTTCAAGAACTAATCATATTCACTGGGCTGCAATGATGACTAGAGATTCAACTGGTTATTGTGTTACTTTAGTGGTATTCTCGTTCTTATAAAGATAAACTGGCATTATATTTCGACATAAGTGTGAGCTGATCAAGCTATAATTTTAGGCTTTGAAGCTCATAAGACATCGAGCTCGAGCTCTGCAGTATCTTTCAAAGATTTTGAGTTGATATTTTTTTGTATATTTAAAAATTTCATTAATTAATAGTGTTAGGTATTTAAAATGTAAAAATATTAATGCCCTTTTGAAAATTAAATATTGTTTGAAAATAGAAGAAACTTAAAAAATATATAATATATTTATATAATTCAAAATTTAAGGATTTTTTCTAAAATTTAATTTATGAAAATTGAAATTATTATTGATATAAATAGAAAATAATAAATAAAAATTTATATTAAAAAAGTCATTTCAATAAGTTTCTAGATTTAAGAAATTTATTTGAATGTTAATGACTTATAAAGTAAATGTTCAACATTATCATCTTGAATTAAAACTCCACGGCTGGCACCCATGTCTAGCTCTTAATTTAATCTAATGAAATAAAAATTAATAATATGATTTTTATATATTGAGAAAAATTACAAAGTTCATCCCTTTGTAATATCACTAATTTAGGTTGCGCCCCTCTATTATTCAATATAACAAATTTCATCCCTCATGTTTTAGATTTCACACATTCAATCTAAGCCATTAATCACCTATCCAAAACTAACATTGAAATGTAAATAAAATACTAATATTGAATGTCAATGAGGCTTTTGTCCAGGTGGCAAAGTGGAGGTTTAATCACCTAGAGGCAATTGACTCGATTCTCATCAATGTGTACGAATATTTTTCTATCGTATAGCAGGCTATTGATGATTTTTTTTTTTTATTGTATAGTAGGCTCTCAAGGGTTTTCCTTAATATTGTATTAATCTTTGTTTGTTATTGATGTATTGATATACTCTTTGGATGTTGTAATTTTTTAAGAATTTTCCTTAATATTGTATTAATTTTTATTTGTTATTGACGTATTGATATACTTTTGAATATTCTAATAATTTCTCTTCAAAAAAGTACTTACCTTGAGCCCAAATAAGGCAGTAAGGTACTAACTTAGCAATGTAGAAATACTTTATGAATAATATTTCTAAATAATATGTGTTTTCCTTGATTATAACATTCTTTTCACATAAACCTTGCTCTCTTTTGAAATATATTAATAAAATAATTGTCGTCTTACACTTTCTTGACACACACACGCACATATGTGTATGTATGCATATATATATATTGCTTAATATGTAGATTATAAATTAATATCCAATACCATGTTATTAAATCACAACCACTCGACATTATTCAATTATAATACCATTATTTTCATATTCATGAATTAAACTTTCACTTTTCCACATTAAAAAACCATCACTTCAAGTACTTTGAACTAAAATGCGATTATTTTACATTAAAGTATTACTACTTCATATTAAAGTACCTCTGAATCTTAATTATAACTTATAAAGAAAGTAATCAAGATATTATCTTGAATTAAAACTCGACTAGCACCTGTGTTTAACTCTTAATTCAGTCTAGTAAATTATACTGAAAATTAAATAATATGATTCTAATTCTTATGAATCTTTTGTGGTTATTACATCTTTAAAGAGGACTAGCTATCTTGTATGCATTTTCCATATATTCATCCATGTTAGTTTTTTGTAAACTTATCATTTCACTTAAAAGTATTTTAACTTTCTTCATTAAAGTATTAATCTTTAAAAGTTATAATTATAAGCAAAAAACTAAGATTTGTCATTTAAAATTTGATTTAGAATTGAAATTGATACATTATATTAGCAAATTCAAACAAAATTTAAAATTTTAATTCAATATTTATCGACATATTTTGAGAAGCACCTCACAGACCAAAATAGAAAATGACGAAAAGACTCAAAAAAGACGATATAGCTATATGACCATGTAAAGCAGGATGTCCAGTAACTTTCTAACTCACGCATTGGCCCTCGTGACATTATATCCCTCACTTTTTTGAAATTATAAAAACATTTCCTATGAAAATACTATGTTTACTTGCCTCTCCATTTTGTTTAGGATTTTAGGAAAAAATTGTTAATATCCCTTAAAAATTTGGTTGATCTTTCCTTATTTATTCTTTAACCATAATTTTTTGATCTTTTCCTAAAGTTTTTATGGATAAAGATTCCTTTGATAATTTTAAAAAAAAAAAAGTCGAAAGTTTAAGGCACTTTTCAATTTCACATTCACATACGACATCCTTAGCCATACATTTTTTAGAAAAAGTGTCAAAAATAGTCAAATCATAACTTAGGAAAATCAACTAAATTTTTAAATGATATCAACAGTTTTATTTCAAATTATCCTAATATAATCAAGGGACATATAATGATATAGATTTTTAGGAGGCAATTTTTGTAATGTAAAAAGCAGGGGTTGGGAATATAGTCAGTAATTACGCTAACTTTAAAGAAGGTCACTATAATTAATCTTGCCTTTTCGAATGTGACTAAATATATTGAATTAGTTTGATGACTTGAAACAGAATGATCTTATGTTTGATGACTTGAAGGATTTTCATGTAGTTATTAACATATTTGATCTTTGAATAAATTGAAGTAGTTATATTGATTGAATAGAATCATTTCTTATTAACAGAAAAAAAAAGTCATGTTAATTTTTTAATGCTGGTTGCTTTTGGCCCAAAAGCATTTTGATTCATAGGTTCTAGGTAAAGTTCCAAATAAAGCACAAGAAAAGATCATTGCGAATGAAAAAAAGTTTACAGTAAATTGCATTAAACCCACTGTGCTCTCTAAGTTTTGCGAATGTGCGATAAACCCCCCAACATTTGAAAACCGTGTGCTTTGCCCCATTTAACGGATTCAATCACAGAATCACAGAGGGATTAATAGTTAAAAAACGGAATATTCTTCAAATATTCTAGCGGAATCCGTTAAATTGGGCAAAGTGCACGATTTTCAAATGATGGGGGGTTAATCACACATTCGCAAAGCTTAGGGAACACAGTGCAATAGACTCTATAGGTTGGGGGGTTTAATACAATTTACTCAAAAGTTTATGGTGCTCCGAAGGTAAAAGTTTACATAAAATACTTAATTTCACAATTTACAATATCCATTAATAATTCATTAATTAAACTAGCAATTGTGGCAAACTTGATGCGTGTGCCTAAGTTTTCTTTTTAAAAAGTTAAAAATATTTATTTATTTTTTATGAGGATAAATATTTTAATATTATTGAATGTTTTGACTTGAATTTATTATGTAAAATAACATGATTAAAAGATAAATGTGGAGAAAATAAAGTTGAAAAGAAGAAAATTTGTAATTGAAGAAAAAATTGAATATAAAAATAAATATTAAAAGAGAAAAGTTAAAGAAAAATATTGTATCTTTTAGAACATGGTTATTTTTGTTTATGTACTTAACGACAGACCGGTATAACTACCTTTGGAACTCACATCTGAATATTACTAGTAATCATACACACTCAATGTGTGTGCATCAAATAAATAAATATTAAAATATGTGGGTGGATTGTGGGCGGTTTTGTAATAATGGATTGTATTGTGCTAGACTGGTAGTTATATTATTTATTAAAATAAAACAAATAAAATAAAAGAGAAAAGGGTATTTTAATAAAATACATAAGGTCATACCAAATAAACCCTCATATTTTAATAAAACTAGTTACCGGTGCACACTCGATGTGTTTGCATTTAATAATTTTCATTTTTAAACATAATATTTACATATAAATTTATATTATTATGTGCAAAATTAAAATATTTTGATAATATCATTTAATTTTGACCATACTTTAAAATTTTAAAAATTAAAATGATTCATCAATCACTTATATTTTTAAATTATTTAAAATATGTCTATTAATAAAATTATTTAACAGTTAATATGGTAAATTATTCAACATAGAAATAACAATATTAATTTATTAAATATATGTAGAAGATATTTAAATATATATGAGTGGATTGTGGGAGGTGATATAGTGGACATATAGTGGTAGTTATACTGCTATTAAAAGAAAATATTAAAAAAAGAAAGAATATTTTAGGAAAAGTACTTGAGGCCATACCAAATAGGACCTCATACTTTATTAAAAGGTATAGATTTGTAGATATATAAATTACAACCCAATGGTCATGAGTTCGATTCTCCTCGAATACGTGTAGAGTATGTTATTCTACTGAATAATAGTTTAATTAGATTTTTTACTGTATAGTAGCTTGGTCAGATATTTTTTCTCTTAATTATTGATTTTGAATGTTATTGATTTGATGTATTGATATTATGAATTGATTGCATTAATTGTATCTCCTAAAAAAAACTCTCCAAATCTGGAACATATCCCAGTAGTCTTATTTCTGTTTCAGCATTAAAATATAATTTATCGGAATAAGAATCAGCAAAATTTGATCAGCCCATTAAAACGAAAACAAATAAATAATCCATCATTGACGACATAAATAAGGAATGTGAATCAATATTGTCATCTCACAACGTTAGAAATCTTTTCCCAAATAAGTGAAATATATTTTTGGTGAATCACTGTACTGATTTTTTTTTTCTTTTT
>JACFYI010003776.1:1595716-1614401 GCA_014898755.1 Handroanthus guayacan
CCCCCCAAATTTGAATGGCTTCATCTAATTTTATTTTAAGGTGTATGGATAAGTGTACCTGAGAAAATATATTTTAGCAATGTGTTAGGGGAATGTTAGATTGATAAAAGTAATTATCTAAGTAATTATTAAACTAGTAATATTAAAAACCTTCTTAATCACCCCTGCAGTTCAAAGAGAAAGATCAATCGAAAAAGTCCAATGTAAGTGTCTTTTTAGGATACATAAACAGGAGCGTCGTATCCCATTACTAATCTACTCAAAATCTTTTACCATTGAAGAAAGTTAATTAACCAATAATATAATAGCTTTAAAATTAGAGGGTCAAATATTAATTTAACCAAAAGGGAGAAAATCATTCCCTTTCTTCACTTTCCAAACAAGCCCTCCAAAGAATCCTCAAGTGAAACTAGGAAAATGGAATACGATCTCTTATTTTAAAATAATATTTTATCTCATATTCCGTACTTTAAATATATATCACATGTATTAGATATTTATTTATAATTTTTTTAATAATTAATACAATACACATGGCATGTAATTATAAAAAAAGAAATGAAATAATATTTTTTTTTAGAATATAGGACTAAATCTACCGTAAAAACCACCAAATCTTGCTCAAGAAAACTGAGCCCAAATTCTTCTCCAAAAGAATGCCTTGAGAAATGGTCTGCATGCCCCTCGCCATTCCTTCCCTTCTCTTCCGCAGAATTCCACAAAATCACATCAAGCAAAATAGTAATTAAGCAACATGGAAACGTTTCAAGCAGTTATCTTCAGACTCGCGGAAACTCACCAAAACAAGCCCTTAACTCCAGCCCAAAGAACCATTCTCCAAGATCGCCTGAATCATTTTGTTTCTCAGTACAAAACCCCTGATCACCCCCCTTATTCCGCGGTAATAATCTTTTTGGCTACCACATATGTCTATTGATTATTAATGCTAGTGATCATGAGTTCCTCTCTGTGTTTCGTGTCTGTTTTGAAATGATTCATGCATATTCGACAGCTTATTAGTACCAATCTGGTGTTTGAAAAAGGTTTTTTGTTTCTTAATTTATGTTTTTCTGTGTGTGTGTATTTGTGAATTTAAGGTTGCATGCATGACAAATGTATGCATGCATTGATCGTTTGCAGTAACTTATTCTGGACATCGGTTGTAAATTGTAATTTATTAATTTATTTTAGTGTAGTTAGTGTTTGATTAATATGGGTTGTACTCATGATCTTATATTTGTTTATGTATATCGAATTGATTACTAATAGTTGCCTATAATTCTTAGAGAGAATACTTGGTGTTATAGATTTGTAAAACTAAAAAGAGGTTTTTATACTGTGTCTCAATCAGTTCAACATGGAATGACGCCTAGTGTCAACGTAAAATATCTCTTCTGGTAGAAATTGAAAAATTTCATTCCTTTGGTTTGTGTTTTTCTGGTGTTAAAGGGTCAGCATTATCATCTTATAAAAGCAACTGGAAGCACTGTAAGCATATTTATTTTTGATGTTTTCCCTTGTTGATTGATATTGCATTGGATTTTTTTTGGAAAGAGACTTCCTGCCATGTGTTACTGTATATGTTGTTTACACTTTATTACCATTTCAAAAATGAAAAGTGAAGACATCCTTTTCCTTGAAGGGTGACATGAGAGACAGAATTTTTAAAGATATGTTCTAAATTGTACTAATTGTTGAGGGTAATTTTTCCGAGAGAGTGTTTTTTGTAAGAAAATACATCCTGTACTCGGTCATAATAACAGAGTAATGTCTAAAGCAAGAAACTGTAATATGGAAATGGAATAAAGCAGAGATGATCACCTAAGTAAATTAAAGTTTGATACCATACCGTTTCTTTTCTTTTCTTTTCTTTTTTTCGTTTCTTTTTTTCATTTATGTAGAACTAATACTTTTACTCGAACAAATTACTTCCCTTTATGCTTGAGTTCAAAATGTCATTTTACAAAGACCATTGATTAATACAATTTCTTTTCATTTCTTTAAGCTAGAGTGCAAGAAGGTGAATTCACTCTTTAACTCTACAAGAACTTCATTTAAAATTCAGTACTGTATTTCATACCAATTCAGTAATTGAATCATCCATGAGATACTTAGCCTCCATTCCTTGTCTGGATACCTTTTTTACATCCTTATTCTCAAACAAATGTGGGCTAGCGAATTGAGAATTGGTTTCTTGATCACTATGCAAAAGCTAATCGACTAGTAATCTGTACACGTTGAAAATATAGTTTCTGAATTCAAGTTTGATTACCCCATTGATCTGTGCCTTCCAATTTCTCTATTTGGGATATGTATAAAATTTCCATTTTAAACTTAGCGAGTGATAACTGATAACGAGTATTTTTCTAATTTCTCTTCCAATGCTCTGTAGTTTTTCCTTATATCACCTGTTTCTTAGAAGGTCTGTTCTTCCTGTTGACTTAAACTCCCTCCGATGCCTTTGCAATCTGTTTGCATGTGTTTATTATTGTACGGTCAATTTGCAAAGTCTAACCGGTATTCTGAGTATAATAAAAATCTCTGCTAGATATAAACAGGAGTGCGCACGACACATTCCAGAGTTTCTCTAGTAGCATAGCTGCTCACTCATTTGCTTTCGGTTGCTTTTATTTACGTCATTGGGTTTTCTTGAGAAAATAAAATTCATTTGGGTCAGTAGTGTAGGAATTTTGAGAAGACGCGAATTGGAAAGAAAGTTTTAACTTTAAAAATCCCCTGGTTATTTCAGCTGGTCTCTGTTGTTGTATCAGAATATAACCTGTTTCCCAAGGGATCTCTGTCACCCTGCCCTTTCGCGCTGCATTCTGGCATATCCTTATGCATAATTCACGTGCATGTGCCAACTTAAATATGTAGCACTATGCCTATTACTGATTAGTTGGTTGAAGTTATTTTGAGATACCCTGTTTCTTCCTAATGACTTTTTAGATGATAGAAAGGGCTCTTCTGGAGCTGAGCGGGAAAGATGGTTCCAGTGAGCAATCTATATCAAAGTTTCTGGAGAAAGAATATAATAATTTGCCGCAGGGGCACCCGGCGTTTCTGAAACATCATCTACAAAAGCTTTGTGAATCTGGAGATATTGTTGTCACTGGTGACAAGAGATATATGCTTGCTGGGGAAAATCCCTGTCTGAATTCAAGTATAAAAGTTAAAAGAAAACGAAGAAGGAGAAAGTGGAGGTGGGACTGGGACAGGGAGAGAAACAGGCAGCGCAAGAAGAAAAGACATCAACAGAAACGTGAAATAGTTGAAGTTGTTGAAAAACACGAGGAATTTGTGGAGAAAGGACAACCATTAACTGAAAATGGTAAGGGAAGAAAGCAATCTGAATGCAATCTGTCGGAACTTTCGAGTCCTGAAAGGCCACCTGGTTTTGAATCAACTATAGTTGAGAATTTACCTCATCTGGGGTCAACACGGAGATTGTCAGTGATGAATGGGACTAAGCTGAAGGGAGTTGAGATATGTGGTTGGAGAAGGAAAACAAAATCCAAGCAATCAGGACCACTGCCAACGCGTCGATCTGCCAGGCTGCTAAGACACTCGAGTCATATGAACTGAACATGAGGGTTGAAGTTGCTAACAGCAACACTTTGCTTCGGATAAATCGAAGTGTTAGCTGGGAGATCGACTGGCATTTTGGATCTTCTATTTCAAAAGGTATTTAATCTTTTATTTGACTCATGAATACATGTTGAGTGTATTAAAATTTTAAATTGAAGGTTCTTACAATGAAATATTTAATTCTTTTAAGTGACTGTCGCTAGCACATTTCGTCCAAATCAGAACGATGGGGGTAGTTGGTAAAAGTTGCACTTTCAGGATGGGTTATTCTGATGGTGTAAGCAATCCTTTTTTTTAGGGGTAATTATCTCTACAAACCCCACTGCTTATGCATAATTAGAATTACACCCCCTGAGTTTATGCATATTACAATAACACCTCTTTGGATAAGGGGTTTACTTGTAATGTTTCAAAATTTTCGGAGAATGTGATCGTAATTTTCAAACCTCAAGAGGTGTGTTGTTAATTATGCCAAATCTCACGGGTGTTGATCTAATAATCCCTTTTTAATGTGTAAATTGGAAAATGGGGTTGAGTATAATGGATTGATCAAAAAGTCAAATTTGTGTGATTTTTCTTTGAGTTAACCGATTGATTACACCATCACATTAAAGATTATTAATAAATCTAAAATGTAACAATCAATAGGATTATAAAGTTACAAGATTCACATGGTTATTATTTTAACGCGTTAAATTTATATAATGTTAATGTCAACTTTAACTGATTGACAATAACTTGTCACTTGCCTGACAATTTTTATATTTTTGAAACTTAAATGTATTATCTCTCTCAAAAAAAAAAAAAAAATGAGAGAGAAAAAAAGCTTAAATGTCTTCCTCTCATAAACATATTCGCATGTTTTACCTTGAATTTATGTCTGAGTCATTTTCTGTTCAATATTAAATGCAATTGAGATGTATAAATTCTACCACCTTGAGGTTGTGTACAAAAATGGATCATTGACATTCTTGTACATTGATGTTGAAAGTGGGTTACACAAAGATAAATTATTTAAATTTTTGAGGTTTGGTTTAGTTACAAGATATTTCATTTAATTTGAAAGGTTAGTAATCTGGAATATTATAATTACACCCGATCATTAGTTCAGATGACGTAAAATTTAATGACAATTTAAAAAGATAATGACAAAAAGTTTTGATTTTTAAATTACATTTTTTTACGTTTACTTTTCTCGTTACTTTTTTTTTTCTGACTTCAGTATATGATTGTTTTCTCAAGTAATAAATTAAGTAAAGGTAAATTAATGATTAAAAAATTATTAAAACAAATAAATATTTTAAACTTTTATATAATAGAAAATTTAAGACAAATGTGACAGAATTGCTTAGAATATAAATGTCCACTCATTTTCAATTATTAAAACTAATAAATATTTTAAACTTTTATTATAATAATATATAATAAATGAAGGCACCCCAACAGCCCAACTTCATGGAAGCGTAGTGAAAAGATTGTGCAAACGAAAATGTCAACCCATTTTCTATTCTAATATCACGTCTTTCTCTCTCTCACACACGTGCGGGTGTGTGCGGCGGTGGGCAGACGATTGTAAGATAAGGCTCACATTCCAACACGCTGTCTCTGTCTTTACGAACCTTTAAGGTAAACATCTTGTCGTTTACTCCAACTGAAACTACGCCGGGGCTATTCCCGCAAACGAATCTATCCTGGCCATTTCCCACCACGTTCCTTCGGCTACTTTATTTTTTCCGATTTTTCGTGGGTTTTCTTTTTTTCTTTTTTATTTTTCAATTTCAAGAAAAAATTTGAGTGAGCTGTGGGTCACGCGCGGTCGGAATTACGTAGATCGATATATCTATCTTTTTCGCAGAAAAATAAGGGAAGAGGTTTGAGATCATTTTTATAGGTATATCATATGGATAGGGTTCATTGAAGTGTTCAATTTCCTTATGTGCGCTGAAAAATAGGGAAAAGAGAATACCTAATTATCGTTTAAGAGTAATATACGTAACCAGAGAACATTGGCATATTCTTATTCTGCCCTTTCATGCATTAAAGAAGTCTGTACCTTATTGTCAACCCTTCTTTATTTGAAGGGATAGCTTAATTGAAGTACTACTTTAAGGGGGTTGTGAGAATCTCTTTGGTCAGTACATTTCCGCTTCCATTCTCTTCAGGGTGTGTCAAGGGTGCCGAATAATAACTTTAATCCGCCTTTGGAGAAAATTATGCCAATGATTCAAGTAAGCATCTTAATTTGTACAAATTAATTTCTTTTATATTCTTTGTTGTTTACTGTATAATTAATGGTAAGCTGATTGTTAAATGGCATTTAAATTATCCTTTTGATTTCAGTTCTGTTTCTTGTGATCTAGACCGAGATACAGAGGTTCCCCTTTCTTTCTTTTGTCTTTATTTTCTTTCTTTTTTTTTCTTTTCTTCTTCTGTTTTCTTTTTTCCCTTTCTTCTTTTGTTCCGTTTAATAGTTTTGATCCAGTGTGACCGTCTCTTTTTAGTTGGCCTTGTTTGTTCACGCCTAAACCCCTCATACAATAAGATAATTATCGATTTTTGGTCTGTACTTGTCTCTAATGAGTGATTTAGTTGTCTTTTCATGCGTTATATTGCAAATTCTTCATTATTTACTGTCTGGTAATTCTGTTGGATCACCATTTGGGCTTCGGTTTTTGACCTTTTGACCTTTTTCTCTAATTCGGTTTAACTTATGTTGATTGAATCAGCAACCATATAGCAGTAGTATGTTTGGTATTTTGAGTATTGGAATTTTGTAAAGTATATTTTTGACACACAGTTCAATCTAGTTTAACCTACAAATGAGTATGTATGTGTTTCTGTTGTGCGTTTATGTATATTTATGGTTAGCAGTCATGCAGAATTTAATTCTGACTTAGGTTGCATGAGCCACTGCACATAGATAGCAGGGTATAAGTTAGATATTTTATGTGATCACTTCAGTGCAAAATTGTTCACATGGTGGTAATATTCTCATATCTTTTAACTCAACAACGCTGAATTCTGTTTCAAACTCAATGATTGTGGCCCATGTCATCACCAAGCACTCATCCATGTGCTAAGATAAAAGATTCTTCTTCATTGAGTCTGTTGTAACGAAATTATGCTCAATAGCTGAACTTTTATTATTCTGGCACTGAATTTGTGTATATTGAATTTAGATGTTCTTTTTCTCCTTTGATATTAGCTGTATATTTTAAAGACGAAGTGTTGAGTTTTCTCTTTTACATGCCAGAACATGCCATTTAAGGACTTCTTCACTGAATATGGTGAAGCAAATCTGTATGAAATCCAAGAGGTGGTTGGTAAGGGAAGCTATGGTGTTGTGGCTGCTGCAGTTGATACTCACACGGGAGAAAAGGTAGCTATAAAGAAGATCAATGATATTTTTGAGCATGTCCCTGAAGCCACTCGCATACTTAGAGAGATTAAGCTCCTCCGGTTACTTCGGCACCCGGATATTGTGGAAATAAAGCATATTATGTTGCCTCCATGTAGGAGAGAATTCAAGGATATATACGTTGTCTTTGAGTTGATGGAGACAGACCTCCATCACGTAATCAAGACAAATGATGATCTCACTCCTGGGCATCATCAATTTTTTTTATATCAGTTGCTTCGAGCTTTAAAATATATACATTCAGGCAGGCCTTTTCTTTATACTTTCTATGGTTACCTCTCTTTTTCCTATGTTTGACGCAAATTTTTAATTTTCCTGTTTGCAGCAAATGTTTTCCACCGGGATTTAAAACCCAAGAACATCCTTGCTAATGCAGACTGCAAGTTGAAGATTTGTGATTTTGGGCTAGCTCGTGCATCATTCGGTGATGCCCCATCTGCTGTTTTTTGGACTGTATGTGATTTCTGCTGTATATCGTGAAGGATATATCCTACTCAATTCTCGAACTCTTTTTACTTAGTTTGACAATCAATACACTAAACATTGATGTTTACAATATCTGATAATTATCAATATTTTATTTTTGACTGAAATGCTGATCATCTATAGGATTACGTGGCCACTCGGTGGTATCGTGCTCCTGAGCTTTGTGGTTCCTTTTTCTCGAGAGTAAGTTACCATATCTGGCATTTAGAGTTTCCACATAAATGTTTGAGCTTGCCCCTTGCTAATTTATGGTCTCCATTTAATTATCTTTTGGATGATTATAATGTTGAGGCTTCTGATTAGACTTTAAACCTTGCAATAGAAACTTTTGCTTGCCTCTAAATTAAACTAGTATTCATGTTATCATAGCATTCTATTTCTGTTTAAATTTTATTTGCTGATTTTTCTGTTATTAGAGCTCTGCATTGTTGTCTTTCCTTTCCAATATTAGTTAAAGTTTCCATTTAATCAGTATGTTTTTGCTAGTTCTGTCTTTGCAATGCTTGGTTTTGCTTTGAAGCAAGCAAGTTTAAACACCACTGGCTTCAGAGGAAAAAGAAAAACATACAAGTTGTTTAACAGTGTTCAGCTGTTTGGATTGTGAATTCTAAGTGTAGTTGTGTGTGTGTGTGTTCCCACCCCCCCTCCCCAAATCAAATCTCCTCTTGAGACTTAATACTTGGACCAGCTCCAGAAGTAGGACAAGGGTTCTTTTTCATTAAATCTAGTTTTGGAAATGCCATAGCTATAATGGTGAATATCCATGAAGTTTGTTCTTATAATAGACAATAATAATGGAAAATTTATTTAATAGATTCCCTAAAATTTGTTTCTTTTGCAGTACACCCCTGCTATTGATATCTGGAGCATAGGGTGCATATTTGCAGAAATGCTTACTGGTAAACCCTTGTTTCCTGGGAAAAATGTGGTTCATCAGTTGGATCTCATAACTGATCTTCTCGGTTCACCTTCTGCTGAAGCTATTTCAAGGGTTTGTTCTTGTCCTGCCTGTTTAATTGACTTTACTCTTAAGAAAAACTCTTGGTTTCAGATTTTTGGATTTGTCATGATAAGTGGACCATTTATTTTAATTTTAAACCAGAGGTTATTAGCTGAAAAATTGGTTTCTTGTGCTGCTTTCAGATTCGAAATGAAAAAGCCCGAAGATATTTGAGTAGTCTTCGAAAGAAACCACGCATACCTCTGTCACAAAAGTTCCCAGATATTGATCCTCTGGCTCTTCGTTTGCTTGAACGTTTAATTGCTTTTGATCCCAAAGATCGTCCATCTGCTGAAGAAGTAAGATTTAGCATACTCAATAACTAAGTTCCCATAAAAAACTCTAATTTGATTTCAATATTTTAGATGTGTAAGTCTTGTTATTACTCACTATTTCTCCCTACAGGCGCTGGCAGATCCATATTTTTATGGGCTGGCCGATGTAGAAGATGAGCCATCAACTCAACCCATCTCAAAATTCGAGTTTGAGTTTGAAAGAAGAAAGTTAACAAAAGATGACGTGAGGGAGCTAATATACAGAGAGGTATGATCATCGCCATTGACGTGTTATTGATGATGTTATCCTTACATTACCTGTTACTTACATTGTATCTTAATTACATCCACAGATCTTGGAATATCATCCCCAGATGCTCCAGGAGTACCTTCATGGTATTGAACAGATTCACTTTATGTATCCAAGGTCTGGCAAACGAAGAATCCTTACTAACTCTTGTTTGTTATAAAAAATATAAAAAGTACAGTGCATGTATAGCTGTCATTTCTGTTTTTTTTTTTTGGTGTGTCTTCAAGTTATATATAGCTATTCATGTATATATTTCTCGTTTGATGGCTTTGAAACACTTTAAATTGAATGCTAATATTTTCTGATATCTGTTCTACACACAGCTTCCATTTTTAATGTTGAATTTTATATTAGTGAGATTGCATTCTTGTGGTTATCGGCATTACATGATATCTGATTATGCTCATTGTGCGACTGCAGCTAGTTGATGCCTCATGTTAGAAAAATCTGCTTTTTAAAACTAGTACCTGCTACCCGTACTTGCTTACATCTTGTAGGTTTTAGATGCAAACGACAGGCTTTTTGTCGTGGTATCCTCTCAAATTTATATATATTTAATTTTTAAGAAAATCCTCACTAGAAATGCTTGTGTGCGTGATCCTTTAGTTTGGGTTTAATATTTTATACTCTGGGAAATTGCCTGCTCCCTTATACAATACTCTATAATATTTCAGTGGAGTCGACCAATTTAAGCAACAATTTGTCCGTCTTGAGGGACAACCACGCGAAGTAGACAGAAGAAGAACTCCATTGCGAAGGCGCTATGCTTCGTTGCCAAGGTAAGTTGTTTTATAGTCATGATGATGGTGCAGTTATTCTCGTTTGAGCTTCTTAGGAAGTAATAAAGTAATATCCTTACTATTTCTCATGCAGGGAACGAGTCTGCTCACCCATGGACGAGGATCCTGACGCGATCAGTAATGAATCTAAAAATGAGAACATTCTCACTCTTCCTCGCCCTTGCCTCCAAAGCCCCAAAGAGTCACCGGATATCAAGGAATCAGAAGCAACTAATACTGGTGCAAAAGGTCGACCAATTGGCTGTGGAAAATCAAGCTGCAGCGCTCGTTGTTTGATGAGAAGTGCTAGCATTAGTGCTTCCAAGTGTGTTGGTGCAGAAGGAGCGGATTATTTGTGAGGTAAGTTCGTATATCTTACTTTTTTAATATAACGCGAGCCCTCCTTTTGGTATATTTTCATATGAATTTCCTAAAATGTCCTCATTCTAACTTATTATTACTTATTAAAACTTCAGGTTATTGGTAATGACGACAACATAATTCAAAACCACTATCAATAATCCCGATAAAGCACAACCCTCTACTCTCGTTTTATAATCTCATAGACAGTTATACTCCACTTATTAGATGCACTCACATTGAGTACGCACTAAATGTCGGTTTAGCTCTATAAGATTTCATGGAAAAAGTTAAACCGTATTTTTCTTTTGGATTGGTATTCATTTTCTACATTGTTGCTTCTTTTTGGCTGAGCAGGTGTAAAGCAAAGGAAATAAATGCAGCTTTGCATTTCTGCTTCTAGTATCTAACAATCAACTTGAGGATGCAGACTTGGAACGGGCAATAGAGTTTCCATGCCGTGCTGAATGAGTTTCCAGGCTGAATGATAATGATCAGCTTTATATGGGAGATTCTTGATTTAACCCTGGATGAATTTCTGAATGGTTTTCCTTTATTAAAACTTATTGTATTATGGTGTTGATGTGTATCGTGTAACCATTTAGTAATGTTTAAACATAAAATTTATATTTAAACTCTCACAATCTAGAGCCGAATATCTGATCGACTAGTTGTATCCGTATTCAAATTGGCGGATGTTATCCGTAATATTAAAAGATATTCTAATGTATTCGTATTCATATTTGCTACGAAATGATCTGATATGGATATAGTAGCATGCATAATCGAAATGTTTGTATCTGAAAATAATATTTAACTAATATTTTATTTTCTTTGTCTATGTTTTGGTGGATGTTTGAAACTGTAATCATTAATCATCTTAAGGTTGTAATTTTGAAACCATATAATAGTGGGAAATGACAGTTTTACGCATGAAAATTTAATTGTTTGGTTTGTGGTGGTGTTTGTGTTGTTTGAATGTCAAATATAACAAATTTCAATAACAAATATAAAAAAAATTTGAATATTGAATCAAGTAATTTCGGAAGTTAGGTAGAAAAAAAAAAACAATTATGGGATATAATCAATTTGGATATAGTAAAAGAATGCAAGTATGGGAATATGATAAATTTGGATATTATATTTGTATTTGGATAAATAAATCAAATATCGAATATCCAAATATTTAGAAAGCATTTGAAAAGTGCATCTTAATATTTGATGGGATGTTTAAATTCGAATAATAATTGAATGCAAATATAAATGCGTTGATATGCATATTCATATATTCAAAATTTCAAGTTTAAGACAATTCTATTTTTATAATTTTCTTATAATAATAATGGATTTGATGATTATAGTTACGACATTGATGGTGGCTATGATATTGATGCTAACATAAGTATTTTGGGAATTAAAGATTTGTCCCTTTCATTTGAAGGAAGGTTCATTGGAATGAATCTTTCTTTAGTAATGTTAACACTTTGTGTGATTAACATCCTATGGGACTATGTAATAAATAAATAAATAAATAAAATTAAGAATAACAACCATGACAACATCAATGTTGGACCATTTCTTATAGAGTCTGAACTTCTTTCTTTTCCAGCAATGTTGGACCATTTCTTACACAGCCCAAGTTCTTTCTTTTCGACACGCGTTGGGTGGTTGACCTTCTTAGACTCAGAAATCAAGATTATTTTGGAAAACATGAGATGGTTTTTCAGTTTAAGAAGATCCAAATGCAAGCACACGTAAAAAGAAAATGTTGGTTATGTGAAAGCGTTGAGAAAGTTTACGATTGGAGTCGTGGTATTGTTGATTGTACTTCATTAAAAACATTCTTTTTGAATCTCCGAATTGGTCATAACTCACGGGAACATTTTCTTGCATACTAATGTTGAAATATAAAATTTTTGTGGTTTTGACTTCCATATTAAACTATATGCCAAGCTGAGACCTATAATATTGACGCCGAGACGCTAGCACCCTTTTGATCACTTGTACTGGAGTACTAAGACTTGAAAATGAGCCTTGACCATTATAATTGAATATTGAACATCATTTCTTTTATTTTCTTGACTAATATGACAGCATGTAATTTAGCTTGTTAGAGTAGTATAGTAAATATATATGTGTGTGTATACATATATATTATATGTTGATGATATTTTCAGGGGTGAGTTGGATTGACCTCAAGGGTTCATGTTGAACAGCTGGTAAAGTTGTGGGATCAATTTGCAAGATAGCAAGCACGTTAAGCTAGTGGAGAATGTCATTCGCTAAGGCCTTTCGATACTTAGATTAGGTGGAGCAAAGAAGGTCAAGATAATTAAAGCAGGAAGTCAAGAGTAGTTGAAAAGATTTAATGAGAGTGAAAAATGTAACCCCTAAGCAATGATTGAACAAGGTATTTATAATGGTAGATGTTGAGAATTTTGGGTGGCAAAGTAGATTTTTATTTTGTCCCTCCTGAAATTAAGGTGTATTTCTTGACCCAAGTATGTAACAAGGTCTAAATTGTTATATTAAGGGGTTTGTCCAACTATCAGCATGGGATGTATTAAATGAAGCCTGCAAGGGCATTTAATGCTTTCTAGCACATCATTAATTGTGACAATGACATTGTTCGGCTTCTATTTTGGCTGTGCAAGGGTTGGCTGAGGCAAGGCCAAGCATAGAGGTCGAACCAGTGAGGGACTGAGGGGAGCTAGGGGCAGGGTCCTTGAGGTTGGACCAGAAAGTTGGACCATGAGGTCGAGGTCAATTTTTTGGCACTTGGCGATGCACATCGAGGCTTTTCAGAAGGTTGATCAAACATGCTATCAACCTCAAATTATGATTGTCTTGTGATCAGGCCTTATTGAGGGCAAATCTGACTTGCTATTAACACGTCTTTTAATCAAGTGGACACGTGAATGTCGAATTTCCCTCACATCAATTTATTATTTTTTTTAACACCTTTCTAAAACCTTTTGAAATTCACGGGACAAAACATGTGATTGTGTCAAAAATTTGATAAGAATTAAAACAAAAGTAGGGAAGAAAGAGATTGAAAGGAACAAATAGGATGAGACACAAGGTTAGACAAATTAGGCAAGAGAATGCGACACAAGGTTAAAAGAACTAGTTAAAATCAAATAACAAAATTAAAGAAAAGCTGGGGATAAATGCGCAACGTCCGAATCATGCCTGCTTGTATATATTGTTTTATTTTATTTTTTTTAAATTTTGTTATACACTTTAGCATCTAAAGTACTATACAGTATTTTATATTTTTCCATCTTTGAACACTTTCGGTAGAATATTCCATCATGGTTTTTTTTTATTTTTTTTATTTTTCTGTCACATAACTAATTTTAAAAATATTTTCATACACTCATAAATAATCTCGATTATTTTTATAATTTAACACCTTGCTCATGTTAAAAATCGCAAAAATCATTGGCAAATCTTTTTTTTTAATCTCATTTCTCTATTTTTTCTTCATTAAATGATGAAAAATATTCAAAACTATTTATAAGTAAATGAAAATACTCTAAATGATGTGATCAGCCCCAGTACAAAGAATCATGGCAAAATATTTCTTCGAAATATTCAAATATGATAAAATATAATTCTATTTTTTTATTTTTTTTATTTTTTTATTTTTTTTAGGTAAGTTGGAATAGATTTTCTGAGAGTGAGACTTGAACACCTAACTTTATTTTAATGAGCTATATTAAGAAAGATCGATTACATTTTATCCAAGGAACTTGGACAAAATTTAAATGTACTTCAAATGGTAAAATGTAACCAAATAGAATAATGAACAATGAATAAAAATGCTTGCCAAGAGACTTTTTTCCTTTTCCCTTTTTTTTTCCCCTTCTTTTCCCAAAAGAAAAAATAAAAATAAAAATCATTTCCTGAAATTCAATGCACCTGAATTACCAATTACCAACACGCTTCCAAACAGATCTCAAAAATACAAAATTAAAACGGGTCCCACTAGTTATCCACTGTGGCAATAGCAATTACCCTACCGTGAGCTCCCCAGTCCCCATTAACAACCGAAGGAGACAAGTGGGCCCCGTTTGTCCCCCGCCGACGATCAAGACGGGACCCACAAACGGCATGTTTCTTCGTGTGGTACCCCAACCTAATCATAGAGGTCGGGTCCGCAGTACGTAACTTTACCGGATTTCTTCCCACTCTGCCGGCTTAGTGCGCAGAAGAATTAATTATGTCCCCTCGTGTGCATGTGGTTTCACATTCCCATTAGATATATGCATTTGTGCTAATAATAATTCCCAAATGTGACAAAACATATTGCACATTTTTTGGGGAAAAATATATGTAGCCCTTTTGGGGGATTAAGCCCTTTTCTATTAATGATTCATCCAACAATTGATAATGCACTTGTTTATATGTTGGTACTATTTTTAATATGAGTTTACTTTCTTGCTTGACATGTATATGTGGTTTCAATTATCTAATTTTGTTTGTTTGCATAAGATTTCATTTCTTAAGGTATCTTTTACAAATCATTGTTCCAATTATAGTACAATTAGCTTTTCCTCACCATTTCTAAGATATATATATATATATGTAGAAAATGGTATTTTAGAAATGATTAGTTTAGGGAACGTGATGAATATTTTACTTTAGCGGATTGATTTGCACATAAAAATTGTTTTATAGAAATTGTTTTGTGAGGGAATGAATTAGAATTGGTAATATAGAGGTTTTCTTTAAGCCGTATGGTCATTTGATCAATTACCAAATGCTTTCTCAATCCATAATATAATAACTATATCCAAACATATCCAAACATAAGTCTTGTGTGGAAAAGAAGGAGTGTATTGTAGTAAATGAGAACTGATCTAGCGCTATATTGTGGTGAAAGAACAACTTGTATGCTCAATCAAGCTCGACCGTAAAGTTTGCAAGTTGATTTGATTTAGATCTATACTTTAAATGTTCTACGTAGACTGTCAAGAAAGAGAATAAAAAAAAAGATTCTTTTCTTCGTTTTTTAGTTATACAAGTACATAATCAAGTGATGGAACTCTAAGTTGTACAAGAAATCGGCATGAACTCTATGTAAACTCAATTAAACTTTTATTGTCTTGAATGATTCTTAATCATATTCACTTGTAATTAATATATATTTTAGACCATTAATATTGTAGGACATTAATAAGATACATCAACCACACGCATGGTCATAGGTAACATCAATATTTTTTCCTTTAACAAATTATACACAAAGGGTACATTAATTAAAACAATGTCCCCAAAAACACATGCAACCCATGCCAATATACAACTCTTTTACAACTAATAGTTGTCTTTTTCACAAATTGTCTTCAATTTAATTAGTTGCTTATCAATTTCTTACTTTATATGACATGTAATATAGTACCCGCATACCATTATGAATTTATAATGTCCCATTGACAGCTCCCATTTGCAAAAAAATGAATTATTAATTAATTATTGAACTTTTGAGAAATTCTCCCTTGGGACACTACAAGAAAAAAAAATATAATGATAATATATTAAGTTGTAATTAATGTGAAATTGTTGTTATAATAATAATACTTTTTTACAAGTTTAATCGTAATTAAGATTGTATTTAAGTCCTTACTAATTACTGTTAACAATTTATGAACAACATGTGTATTGCGACAACAAAAACTTAATCTATAAGAATTATTGGTGATCATGTGCTACAATAATAACTTAAAACATCATTTTTCATATATCACTATCAAGGCATGAGGTGACACGATAAAAATCAACCAAACAAATCCAACTTTTGAAATGTATTCAAGAGACCAGCTGATTAAAGTAAAAAGGAATGAAATAAAGGTCTAATAGCAATTGAAGATATCTTCCTTTGTGTTCATCATTATTTGCCACTTATTGGTCTTGTTTATTACACTTGCCGTAATGAACATGGAGGACTCATCCCTTTGTCTGCGCTAAAATAAGGTTAGGATCCCCTTTTGCTTTTATTTTTTTCTTTTTTCTTTTTTTTTTCTCTTGTTGTGATAAATATATTTCAAATATAAAAACAGTGTAAAAATGTAGTTTGGCCCCTGTACTATATCCTATGTAAAATGTGCCCTCTATACTCTGAAAATTATCACTTGCCCCCTGTCATTAAT
This sequence comes from Handroanthus guayacan, assembly GCA_014898755.1. Classification (NCBI taxonomy): domain Eukaryota; kingdom Viridiplantae; phylum Streptophyta; class Magnoliopsida; order Lamiales; family Bignoniaceae; genus Handroanthus; species Handroanthus guayacan. The sequence continues at coordinate 1,612,088 of JACFYI010003776.1, forward strand.
CAACTGTTAGTTTTTTAGTTAAATGAAGTGTGCATATTACTAAATTACTTCTCTTATTTAACCATGCTAGCTCCAAATATCTTCAATATTTTTTCCTCATTCAATTTGCGGTCCAAAATTTTACTTCTCAATTTCTATAATTCAAATTTTTATATTTTATTTTCTTTAAATTCTTATAAATATTGAATAATTCTATAACTTTGGCTCCTTATGCTATTTATTTTAATCATTCCAGTCATTATTTGATTAATTTTTTAGGAATAACTGCTTGAATTCTCTACAATGTTTTGTTGTAAGCAAATATCCATAAAATAAATAAATAAATTAGTTAAATCTTTTACCTTATTTTTTATCTTTTATTCGTAATGTAATTTAAGTTTCATATAACGATAGGATAACTTCGTTTATTATGAAAGAAATGGCTATAAAAATTCAAATACTTAAAGCTGAAAATATACATGAACAAGAAATAATATAGGTGTAAGAAAATATAAAGAGGACAAATAATGTTAAAAATAGTCTTGCTTGTGGGTCTTATATCCCTATAGACCCAAAATGTGACAAAATACGTTATGTGGATATTTACTCTTGACAATATAGTATAGGGAATATATGAAGTTATACCTTAAAAATTAATTAGACAATGACTTGAATAACTAATGTAAATAACAAACTTTGAATGATGAAATTTGAAGAGTAAAATTTTGGACTATTTGTTGGACGAAGAAAAAACACTGAGAATGTTTAATGCCTTTATGCTAGGAGGGGTAATTTGATAATAAGTTCACCTAAATGAAAAAACTAATAGCTGACTAATGTGAGATGGGTAAGTGATGATTTTTATAGTAGAAGGCTAAGTATTACATAAGTTATAGTATATTGGGCAAAGTGTATTTATCCTAAATAATATTTTCTTACATAAATACTAGTAATTACGCACATGGTTCCACATATATACAATATTAATTGAAATAATATTATATAAATATAAATTATTTCCGTTCAAATAAATGAAATATGAAAATACAAAAATGAAAATATCTAACTATTCAAAGAAATTAATGAAAAAAGATAATGTAGGAGTAATTGCAGTCAAAGATTGGAGTAGTGGTTATAATTAAAATAGTGAAACGGTTGTAATTGTGAAGTGTAAACATGAAAATTTAGAATTTGGTAACCAAACTACAACCAACCAATTTCATAATAGTGTAAATAGCGTATATCTGTGTGATAGACTTGGTATATATATGAACAATGAAATAAAAGATGATCCAACTGATAGAAGGGGTACTTAAAGCATCCAAACTGGCTAAAATGATATTAATAAAGAATCGCGCCTTGAAGATGTGTACTTCACTCGTTTCCAACATTCAAGTGAAGATCATTTCAGCCATTTTATTTTATTTATAAAAAGGAATAGAATTAAGAGAGAGTATTCATGATCAATTTGTCAATTATATGCCATTTGAATACCATATATAATTAACATGATAATTGTTTGAGTAATTAAGATATAATTATGATCCATTATTGACAATCAACTACATATTGATTAATAAATTATAATCATATGAAGATTTGTCGCTGCTTCCTATATATGTGGTAATGAAAGTTATGAGTTGATCTGTTGAATTTGTAAACGAATTATTAATCACATATCTAAATAAAGTACAAAGGAAAATTAACTTGATTAAATCTTTTTATCATGCGGCACTACACCAATATTTTCCATTATTTTCAGCTATCATGTCCAAATTTCATTTTAATTTTATCTCTTTAACAAGTCAACTGCAATGTTGTGTTGTCTTTCGTCCAAGAGAAAATTATTAGTAATAAGAAAGTGTTGCATTAATTATTAAAGTTGCATTATTATAAGATAATTGAAGCAATTTGCAAAAAGAACATACATTTGGTTCAGAGTGCTTTAGACTATTAAAGCTTCAACTAATTGAATGGAATGTCAAAGCATAGTGCCTTGTTTTTAACAGTCCCTTGCAGTAATTTCGTGTTGAGTAAATGACTGTCGAGGCAGAAAGGGGAGGTAATATTTATGTCATAGATTCGCAATAAATTCCTGTTTTTGAGTTTTAACCACATGTTTGCACTGTCATCGTCCTTTGGATGCAGTTGCACCGCCTCTAGCTTTTCATAGTGGAGGTGCAAGGTCCAAGTCCCACCGACAGCGTGTTGGATAGTCTTTGTTCACCAAATTATGGTTTGAATTATTTGAATTGTATTTAGTCATATATATGGTCTTTAAAATGTATTCTTGCAATGTTTTTTTATATATAATTGAATGTAATCGCTTCTTTTA
>JACFYI010003776.1:1614411-1625241 GCA_014898755.1 Handroanthus guayacan
AAAACCACACGTTTGCACCGTTGCAGCCACAAAAGATTGTCTTTTCTTGTAATTAATGAAAAGAGGGATTAATTTTCGATTTCACCTGCATTCACACATAAATATCGGTAAATACCTTACTCTCTAAACAAAATCAAGACAAAATTAGGACACGCCATTGCTTGCAATTTGTATGTTGCATGGTTCTTGAAGTGATCCTTTGAGATCGGATGCAATGCTCTAATGGTATGTCCTAAAGATCACGAACACTTGGGGTGAAAGAATGACCCGTAACAAAAAATTATTAGGCTGGCAGAAGTAGTCCTAGATCTATGATAATTTTCTGATTCTTAAATCAGTTCAGGTTTTTAGAGCGAGGTAAAAGAATAAAAAAAGGTTATAAAGCAAGCCAGTGAATAGTAAAAGTTAAGACATTGATGACAAAGGGTGAACTTATAATGGACGGGATGTATTATCTACATGTGTCCACATGGCATCATCACAAGGCATCAAAAGATGCCAAATTCATGATTCATAGGGCAGGCCACATGTTTGGGCCAAATCAAGTTGGACTAAAATTGGAATAAAAAAACATGGATTCTTGATCTGCCAGGTCATTTTAATTCTTGAGGCTTTTTTTAAGTATCTTAAACATCTTTCAGACTCAACACTGGGATCATATGCAAAGGTATTCATCCACATGCAATAGAACATTTCCTTTTATAAGTGAAAGGCAAGAGATGGACAATAAAAGTAACAACCCTTCTTAAATATAATATAGTCTAGAAATTGTTTGTAATCAAATCATAATTATTATCCAACAGATTGATGAATTTGTAATTATATATCCACTGAAGTACCAAATACACTAAACACCTAGCTCCACCAGTCATTAATTGGAAAACCTTAAATAGTGAATTGCAATTATAAACTATTATTGTCATCTCAGAAATTTTGTACACCATGTTTGTTGTTGCTCAACTTAAAAAGACTTAGGAAAAAAGATTGGCTGAAAGCTTGAAACATTTACAAGCTTGTGATATTATTGAAATATTTTAGATTCCATGACATGATCACTTCTAAACCTTAGATTTATCGAATAAAAATAAATTAATCCTTTTTGAAGTTGCAACTGATATTGTCTCTCTTATCTACAATAAATTAATTCATCATATTCTTATTTTCTTTCTTTTTCTTTCCTTTTTTTTACCCTGATCTGCTAATATCTTTGATTGAGTTATTCATTCTTTTCGTATTTTATATTTTTTTTAAATAATTCTATGTAGAAATTATTTTTTTAGTAATAGTTAATATTTTTAATATATCTATTTAAATGAACTAATTTCATATATTTTTCAATTTCGTAATTATTTCTAAAAAATCTCAAAAATTTAGTACTTTCAAGGAACAAATCTACAAATATTCGCTTATTAATTTCCAATTTGTCGATATCTCAAACAATACTTCTCTCAATGATCAGATATCATATGTACTTCATATATATTGCATGAAACACATGATCACATGTGGCATGTGATTATTTTTGTGCCTACACAGAACACATGCTAAAAGTACTTTGATCTTTTATTTCAATTCTTATTTTATTTTTTTATTTCATTCATGAAGCATACTAAATATATGAAACACATGACAAACGGCGCATGTGATTATTTTTGTACCTACACGCAATACGTGCTAAAAGTAGTACTTTAGATCTTCTATTTCAATTTGTATTTTATTTTTTATTTCATTTCATGGAAGTATACCAAGTATATGACATTCACAATCCTATATTTCTACAAAGACATATTTGATAAATTTGAATCGAGTCTTGATATGAACGTGTGACACGAAATAAGAAATGAAACACTGTTTTGAAATAGATTATTATAATCACACTAAGCTATGTTTGCAATAAATTATATAAAAGTATAATCACATACTTTTGTTAGAGTTGGAAAAAACGGATTATAATTAAAATACTTGGTGTTTGGAAACTGTTAAATAATTTACTGTAAGATAAGAAAAGTAGCAAGCATTTAGAATTATAATCATTTACTTTTATTAAGAATAGTTTACATCACCTCATAACTACTGGTTAATTGATCTAGAGAACTTATAGTAGAAACAAAGTTTTCAAACACTCAATAATAGCTTTCAACAACTAATAATCACATAAGTACTTTTCATAATCTTTTTTTGAGAGAAGCAATTACATTCAATCATATATCAATATCGTAGTACGAACATATTTTAAATATCAAATACATGAATTAGATACAATTCAAATACTCTAAACTATTATGCCTATAGATAAATACTACTATACGATAAACAGATAACCATACGCTATATGTGAGACTTGAACCTTGTACCTTCATTATAAAAAGGTGAATGTAGTGCCATTTTATCCAAAAAACGATGACAATTACTTTTCATAATTAGTTACAAACATTCAGTTACGTACACACGCACTAAAACACATAGGCATACACATACATGAGATTATAGCGAGTTGGGGCATTAATTGATTAAGTAATTGGAGGGCTCAAGGTGCTTCCCAATCATTTCATTAGCTGACCTTTAGACCGACAACCCTCTCTCATACAAGGCGACCCTTGTTCCTTTGTCACACACCCAAACCAACCCCACATGAGATACAAATAAATATAACTTTTTCCAACCTTAAAAAATTAAGTACACGTGGCGTGAATCAGACGGGTCAGTTTCTTTGACTTGAGGACCACAGTCCAAATAGCCCTCCAAGGAAAAGAAAAATAAAACACCATTTTCCAATTCTTGATTATTATGTAAATATATGTATCTCTTCTCTTTCAACAACTCCCTTATTTGGTTTTTGACCTTTTTGGCATTCAACTTTCTACATTTCCTTTCTCCCTTTTCCCTTTTACCTATTCTCTCTCTCTCTCTCTCTCTCTCTCCCTCCCTCTTCCACCCTCCTCCATCTATGTATATAAATATATAAGGAATATATCTTATGAACCCCAAAACTAATTCTTGTCTAGAGAAATATTTATTGGTGCTCTAGTTTGTTTCCTATAATTGTTTTCAGGTTTCATGGAGAACTTTCCTAATAGCAATTCTTCTTGTTTGGAGTTAACCATAGCCATGCCGGGCGGCTTCTCTTCTTCTCCATCTCTTCTGTCTTCTGGTAAGTGTATATACACACACACATATATGTATATTTGTGTGTTTTTACTTATGTTGCCGTACCTTTTTTTTTTGTTTTGAATCAATTTTTCATAATTCATCATTTGGATGAGTAAAATTGTCATATTTTTTTAGGAAAGTGACTCATAAAATTAATGATATTTATATCTATATCTATAGGGGAAAGTGGAGGTAACATAATGAAAGAAGTACCGGATATAAATCAAGTACCGTCGCCTGGATTAACGGAAGAAGAATGCATGGAAGAAGAAGACGAAAGCCCGATGAATGGAGGCCCGGCCCCAAGAAAGAAACTTCGTCTTACCAAAGAACAGTCTCGTCTTCTTGAAGAAAGCTTCAGACAAAATCATACCTTAAACCCTGTAAGTTATTATAATTAATAATTAATCCTCATTAATTATCATCTTCAAAAATTATTTATTAGACATTTAGTATTTATTGTTGTGAAAATATAACATGCAGAAACAGAAGGAGACTTTGGCAGAGCAATTAAACCTAAAGCCAAGGCAAGTTGAGGTGTGGTATCAAAACCGTAGAGCAAGGTACTTTACTTTGACCTCTACGTACAATTACTATATGTACTTAATAACTTAGAACTAATTAAACATTTATGAGACTATGCAATAAATAATATTAGTATAATTAAATGGTAAAAGGGTAACAGAAAATACTTGGAATATTGACGGGAATAATGTAACATGATCTACCCTAATATATGTCGGTCAAATTCAAAAGTAGAATTGTACGTGTACAAAATCATATAATATGATCAAGTTCAACTATATATATATACATATATATTATATAATGTAGAAAGGAGAAAAAGGAAATTTCTTGGGCTGGAAGAGTTTTTAGGTGATGACTATCACTGAAAATGTTGACAAAGTTTTATGGGGCGATAGATTACAGCACTTAAGTCAAAATGAACATTTCCACGAGTTGTTGGGGATTGTTATTTGGCCCTTCTTTTTTTCATCTTTTTATTTATTTAAAGAAATTCAGGAATATTTTTGTACTTTGAGTATTAATTCTTATGCTATGTTTTGATTGAAAAATATAATGAGAAGATAGAGAAGACAAGGGAAAAGCTTCAGAAAAATAAAATTTGAAATTATATAATTAATTTTAAGTATTTATGTAATGCTTTTACTAGTTAACTAGGTTAATGAGAGATTGTCTCAATTTAACTCATTTTTATGGCAGATGAGTAATTGATGGAATTAATTAAGGCACAATTTATTTATTTGTTTATTTATTTATTTTCAGTAGTTGCTTACTTCTTTGAAATCCAAACAAAGGTTTAAAGGTAGGATCTTGAAAAGTCAACATGTACTATAGTACAATTAATATTGATCAATTGCACACAGGCATTTATGGACATGGCTGTGGAAAATATAGACAATATCAACATCATTTTAATTCATACTATGGCTCTATCTTTTTTTCGACTGTAGAATATTTTGTACTTGAGCAAAACTTAATTTTCCCGGCATTCTCACTATGAAATTAATTTGCAAACCAGCGGTTGCTAGAGTAGCAATATACACTTTGAACACTATAAAATCATTGATTTTTTATAATAAAAAAATTAACAGCCTTGATGAAAGTAGTAGTAAATAATCCTAAATTAACAGTCGTGGTGGATGTGGTAGCCAAAGATCTAAAATGCCGTAGTGAAAATATCATATGTCGTAGCTATGCTAAGGTTAGAATATCCACCATGGCTGTATACCGCGATGGATTTTCCGTTACCCTCGCAAAAACTACAGATTATTGCCGTGGCAAAGTTATAATAAATAACTTTCTATCACCAGTATTACTAATTAACATCAATTTTTAATCGTAGCAATTGTTCAAAGTTCTTGCAGTGTTAGTTTATTAAGGCATGCGGCGTGAACCCTATTATTTGTGTCCTCAATAATGAATATATATAAAAAGTTGTAGTTCCACGGATAATTTGAATACAAAGAATAAAATACTCTCATAAAGTACATACATTTTCAAGAAATATTTATCAATTTGAATGGGCTAGAATTAAAATGAATTACGTACGTGTGAGTAGCTAGCTTTGTCCACTGAATGATTATTTTCCTGCCAGAGAGTACTTAATATATTCATTTAATGCAATTTATGCTGCAATTTTGTTCTGAAATATTTAACTAAGCATTCATGAATTAAACCGATCCATGATGAATGCCTGTCAGCATGACTTTTAATATCTTATTGATTAAGAAAGTACATTAATTAATGAAATTGTCTACATTTAATTAATTTATATTTAGGAGCAAGCTGAAGCAAACAGAAATGGAGTGTGAGTACTTGAAAAGATGGTTCGGATCACTGACGGAACAAAACAGAAAATTACAGAAGGAGGTGGAGGAGCTCAGAGCAATGAAAGTGGGCCAATCCCACGGCGGCCACTGCCCGCTGCCGACTTCCACCCTCACAATGTGCCCTCGTTGCCAGCGTGTCACAACCACTACTCCACATGATAAAGGTCTGACCACCACTACGGCCGCTGTTGCCACCACCAATGCCACCACCAAAATGCATTTTGTCCGGTCCCGACAATCCTCCGCTGCCTGTTATAATTAGTATCAACTTTTAATAATGTAGTAATTGATTAATGATCCCCCAGCGAGACAGCTTCGTGTTTGGGGGAAAAAGTTTAAAGTAGTTTGCTTGTGCATATATGTTAATGAGTTTGTATTATTATTATATTTTTTACACCTCTCTCGCTCTTTAATAAGGGTAGTTATGAGTCATGTATAGAGTAGTTCTTTTAGTTCATAAATTACTAATCATCACAATTTATCTTTGATTACATTCACAAAATATCCCTTTTCTTAATTTTCCAACTCATTTATTCCACTTTCTCACTAATTTTTCCAGCTGACATTCGCAACGCCTCTTTTTCTAGATCATCTATTGAGTAGTATTTCATCTTTTATGTCATATATTTCATGATATATATTTGTATTAAAGTAGTCATTTTTGTATTTATATTATCGCATTTTTCATGTATTTCTCCTTTCTTATGTGCATTTTGCATATCCTTTTTGCAGGCCTAGCTGTTAGGATGTGGTTTAGGACTTAAAATAATTTATATATAAATATATATAAACTTGTGCATAAAATTTAAGTGGTAATATACGAAAGCCTTTCACAAATAAGCCCCCGTGTGGCTCTTAACGAGGCATTAGCTGTCCAAGTCCTTCCGCCATTACCTTTGCTCTACCTTATTTTTTTTTCAACTCAGCTTATCTTAATCCTATCTTTGTCTCCATGGCCCTCTCCAAGCCTAAAACTACTCTTTATTCTCATGGCCCCTCTCCAATGGAAGATATTTCTAGCACATATTTTCTCTACCCTCCGTCTAGTTTGGGCTCGGTACTCATCTCGCTGCTCCTCACCAGCGATAACTACGTATGCTTATCTCTCTTAGTCAAGAACAAGATTGGTTTTATCAATGGCTAAACTCCTCGGCCTTTTGCAGACAATGCCCCACTTCTCCATTCTTGGACCCACAACAATAACCTCGTCATTTCTTGGATTTTCAACTTTGTCCAAGTAGATTTCGGTATCTCCGACTCTGCTCATTTTATTTGGCTGGATTTAATTGATTGTTTTTTGCAACAAAAAAGTTGCTTTTATCTTTCAACTTTGCCAAGAGTTGGTGAATCTTACTTGCAACAATGAGATTATGTGGTCGTTCAGAAATCTCCAATCACTATACGACGAGCTTTCCATTTTCCTTTAGATGTCAAACAATTTTCATATGGAGTATGTTAATGAGTTTGCTCATGGGTCCCAGTAAAATGTTTGCTCAAACTCGTGGCGAGGTGCTTCTCCTTGATCCGTTGCTTCCTATTAGCAAAGTTTTCTCTCTTCTCTCCGAAGTTGAGTGGCAATGTCATATTGGTTAGATTGTAGCTCAACATCTAGATCTTTTCCATCATTTGGGCTTCTCTGCAAAACAAGTGGCTCCTAAGCCTCCCTTTACACTAACTCTATAATATCGTAAAAAAGATTGCCTTATCATACCAATTGCCATCTCCATGGTCACATTATCAAAAATGTTACAAGCTTCATGAGTTCTACCTGGGCTCAAAGCCTCATCGCCGCTCACCTACTGCTATAGCTGTAAATTAACTTGGTTGTCAATGTACCTTAGTCCCACCTAACCCTATGCATTCTTTAAATCGTGCTCATGTTCAATAGCTTCTTTTTGCCTTATCTTAGCATCTCAACCCTCAAGCTACACCCCCACCAACTCTAATGAAGTCCACTCGTTTCTTCCGTTAGGTATTTGCTTCACAATATCTCCTCCAAACCCTTCATTACTTTCATCTTATTGGATAGTTGACTATGAAGTTGCCAACCACATATGCATTAGTTTTTCCTTGTTTCTACCTTGTATCCAATCTTCCACTCAAGTGTCATACCACCCAATAACTCCGCTATAGATATTGATTTGACTAGAATTGTTATCTTGTCTCTCGCCCTTACTCTCACCAACATTTCATTTGTGCTGTAACTTACGTTCATGCTTATTTTTGTCAGCTCATTTGCAAAACATTCGTCTCTAACACTCTTCTTTCTTTTTTATTTTTGCTTACTTTAATTTAGGCACCCAACTCCCTTAAGATGATTAGCACAGCTAAGAGAATCCAGTGAAAATAAAGTGTCTAAATGACGGGTTCCTTATTGTTTCCAAAAACTATGTAAAGAAAGTGTCCTGTAATATTTGACATCATCGCCTTCATTATGAACAACTTAGTTCTATGAAATCTCTGACAATTCTCACTCTACTGCATCTGTTCCATACAGCATATGTCCACTAGCCAAATAACGATAATCTTCTAGTCCAATAAAACAATCGTTTATCCAAGTATCCATTTGCCTTTTTTCCTTTTTGACATATGGTGACCTTTTCGGTAATCCTCACGTTTCCGACATCGATTCTTCCTTACCATAGTCAATGATTGTTACCATTTTACATGGATTAATTCACTCCGCCACAAATCAAATGCCTCACCTGCCATCATAAAATTCTTCAACTTCGACCCCACCTGATTTAACGCCAAAATCAAAGCTCTCTGCTCTGACAATGCCAAAGAACTAATTACCCTCACCTCTTTCTATGCCGAGAATGAAGTTCTTTATCAAAGGTCGTGTGTGAAACACCCCAAAAATCTCCATTGTTGAGCGTAAGCACCTCCCTTTTTTTTTTCTTTTGGGTCCAATCCTCTTTAGTAAAAGAGCAAGATGTGAAATTGTGGGAGTCGTCCTTAGGGGCAAGGCCACAAGCATGGCACAAAGTATCAACATTCCTCCCAGTAAGCTGGGACTTCGTGGGAAGGATCTAGTGGCACAGTCAGTAAAGGCATATTCGAATTTTTTGAGAAAGCTTGAGGGACCAAACAAATGTTGCGTTGCAAGTGCTAACACCAATAGGTTCCTAGTCATGTTGTTGCTAAAAAATCTCCTTGTCCAATGCATCAAATGGTGACAACTGTAATCAAAGAATTAGTCATTTCTCATAAAGTGCCTCACCATCTGACCTTGGGCATAGCTAGAATAGAAAGGAACCTGGAAGGACCCTCTTAACGTCGACAAGCCAAAGAAAGGACTATATCAAATGCAAATTCCAGCTTCGAGTGGTGGGATCAATCGAATCATGCTTAAATTCTCGTATTAAGGTAGCGGGGTTGTGAAAATTATAAAATTCTTATCTATGGAGCCAAGGCTCATTTCAGACCAAAATCGAATTATCAATTCTAATTCTTCATCTATGGCAGTTTATAAAATATGGGCATGCCACAAACAAACTTCTTTAGGTTATCGAAGGGCGATGACCGATATGTGATGTGAGAAAATCGTCTCCTGAAAAGTATCTCGCTCTCATGATCCGTGCAAGAAGGGGTATGGGCTTGGTAATAGGTCGGGTAAAATGCAAAATACCCCCCATATTCATTCTGATTGGCACAAAATTCTCTGAGTTTTTCTAATTAGCATAAAACCCCCTCTATTTGGTAAAATGATACTTACACGCCCTATTGAATTAAAATCATTTTTAGAATAACAAAATTATTTAAACACCCTTTATAGTAGCTAGCGCTTTACTTTTTTAATTATATTTCAGATTTTTTTCTGTAATTTCAAACATTACTTAACTCTTAGCTTAGAAAAAAAAAAAACCCCTAATTTTACTATCAAATTATATTATCCAAAAAATTCAAATAAAAATATCAATGAATAAGAAATATTTATCACTATTAAGAATAAATAAATATTATTAATTTTGTAAAAACAAATTAATTTAAGCACCGGCATCAAATTTACCACAGTTATTAGTATATAATAGAAGCACCTTTGGTAGTTATTTTGGTCCATCATTAAGTAAATGGATAAAAATAATCCTACTATAAAATATAATGACAAATTAGTTGCAAAAAATATTGGTAAAATATTTTTTGTTAATTTTTATTTTCAATATTTATTTTTCTTCAATTATAATTTTTCTTCTTTCCAAACAATAAAGAAGATTCTTGCTTTTTTTTTTTCAATATTGTCAAGAATAGAAGGGGTCTTGTGCCAATTAAGATAAATACAGAGGGTTTTCTGCCAATTAAAATGAATACAGAGAGGTAAATTGCATTTAACTTAAAGGCAAATGGGTCATTTTATTTCATAAAACAACAATAAAAACATAAAAAAAGTGCGGAGATGGCGCATGTAAAACACACGATAAAGACAGCCCCCTTTTTTGCAACATTTTTAAGAATGCATGGGGTTTCATACTAATTAAAAGAACCTAGGAGGTTTTGTACTAATTAGAGTGAATGCACGGAGGTAAATTGCATTTAACCCGTGATAACTCCCCACTCCTACTGGCTAGAGGGGCAAGGTTAAAGGTAATTAGGTATTGAATCCAAGACTAACTTGCTTTGCATCACAAAAGGGTCTCCCTCTGTTGCTGGCGTACTTTCCCGTCACCACTCCCCTACCAGAAACGTTGAATGGCCAATTCAATTTCATTGGCAATTGTTGCTAGAAGAAGAAAAGAACTCATCAAATAAGCCGGTATTGCCTGAAGAACAAACTTGATAAGAATATCTTTACCATCCCCTGAAAGATGCTGCTCGTCCCAACTATTCATTTTTGCCTAAACACGTCCACCGATATAGCTGAAGATCTCCTAGTGAACGTCAGCACACCCTGGTATTTATTTTTTCTAGCAATAATTCGGTACCCCAAGATGGCTTGAAGATTGTCCTAGACTAGGATAAGGGTGGTAGAACTAATGGTAGCTTTTGAAATTTTAATATTAATCTTTTGTCCCAATGTCGCCTCATAGAGATCCAAAATCTCCGTAATAGGATTAGCTCCCTCAATAGTAGCATGAAAGAAGAGGCGTATCCTCAGTAAAAAAGGTAAGTGAGAAGTCCAGGAAGCGTGTAAGCTAATCAAGATACCCTTAATCAGTCCCCTTTCGTCCACATTACTATAGGCGATATGTGCTCATGCAAAATAAAGGAAAAGATAATGGAACATGGGGCCCCTTTGACGAAAACCATGTGAAGGCCATAAGTAATAGAATTGGGAGCCATTCACAAGAAACAAATAAGAAATAGTGGAAACACAATGCATAATCAT
>JACFYI010003776.1:1625341-1662353 GCA_014898755.1 Handroanthus guayacan
ATACTCGTGTGAGAACCAACAACGATTTTTTCTAATTTCCTATGCATCCTTATTAATGTGTATATTTATTTTGGGAGCATAAGTTGATATCAGGTCTTGTATCTGCCAAGGGCCGCAAATTATTTTGTTAAATGCCACTACAAATAATAAATAAATTACTGGCAATTACCACTTATACACAATAGCTGATAAAAAGTTCTATTTTATGATTTTAACAAGCCTAATAATGACAAATATTGTATTTAAATTTTCATTATCATCACTTAGTAAAAAATATATGTTGATGACTTAGTAATAATCAAAATCTCGTCACAAATCCTGGTGACATATTTTACTATCATTAATTATACATGTAACACTAATTATCAATCATAATAAAACACACTAGTTTTTATCAATTGAATTATATTGTGAAAAAACAGAGATTGCTATCACTTAAACAATATCACTTAAAGATTGCTATCACTTGATACATACTTTTAGTAACAATTTTTATATCTATGTACGTCTTTTTTTTTTTGGTTTCACTAATATTATAATCTTTTGTAGAAATGTTTGAAAGAATAAATAGGATAAAGGTTCCTTTCTTAATCCTTATTGGGGGAGGAGTAATATTCAAGTGAGGCACATGGGACCTCTATGGGTTGTGGGTAGGGAGCCCAATGGGCCGACAAAGCATTTAGGAAATTAGCGTATCAAGATAAAAGTAGAATTAGAACCATTCATTGACATATATAATGGACAATTCACTTTTATCTTTTTCTTTTTTGTACTTGGAATCTAAGTATTTTCCTTTTTGTGGATAACAATAATACCAAGTTGATGGATCATTTGTATCGACGTATGTAAAGAAAAATATCTTGTAATAAAATATGTCTTGCTTAAATTTTAGCATATGTTAAGAATGTACAAACTCCCGTATCCTGCAATTAACCGCTTTGAAAATGAGCAAATCCAACATAACAAGACTACATTCCTTGGTAAAGATGAGATAATTCACTATTATCAACCAAGCGAGGTTATGAATGAGAGTACACAGGAAATCGAAACACCAATTTTCAGATTCTCTCAATAATTTTTCTAAGTCTTTCTTAGGAACAAATGTGTATCAAAATTCAAAAGTGCCATAAAAGACATTACATAAATATGGCCTAAAAACATCTCAAAAGACCATTACCCTAGGAGAATTGAAAAGACATATTTATAATAACTGCACAACTCTACATTAACTAGGAAATATATATAAAAATCTTAAACCAATAAGGAAACAAAAGAAAATCTTAAAAATCTTGAAAATATTAACTGAAATCAAATTTTGGATTCTACTTACGAAATTTTCCTATTCCTCAGTGGGAATTTCAAAGTACCGATTCCCAACATTAACTCAACATGAATGAAATCACAATAATATTCCAAATTTGTTTTATTATTTATTTTAATATTCTAAATTTTCCTATTTCTCAACGGGAATTTCAAAGCACCAATTCTCAATAAAAAGAGATTGTCGTAAATAAAAAATATTTAATGGTGCCTGCCTATTACACTTTCTTTTCCACTTCTGAAATTAGTTAGTATCAGTTTTTAAGTTATCTTTTGATGTATCTTTATAAAGTTTCTTCCATTTTAATGTTAAATGGTATTTTTAATATGTTTGTTTATTGAAAAAGATGGTGGGAAATTAAATATGGTATCATTCGAATGCCCACTACTACATTATAATATCTTTTTTCATATGATTAATTTAAACTATATAACTTTATTGTAAAATTAGAAGTTTTTTAACTGTAATCTGGACGAAGTTTTTTAAGGAATATTACAATTAGGCCCTGACCTTCTATAAATTACCCAATTTAACGGTACAAATGAATTGAGTTTAAGTTGAATTTTTTAACAAATTTCAAGCTCGAACTTCAACTTACTTGTGAATTCTAAATTAATCGAGTTAACTTTTTATTATTTTAAATAATATTATGATTTTTTATTTTTTATATGCTACAGATTAACTTAATAATTTTAAATTATTATTTCATATTATTAATGATATTTAATTAATCATATTTTAATTCAATATTCATATTAATTATATGAAATAATTAATAAATATCACTTTTTCCAGTTATTAAAAATAATAATTTGTTAATTTAATTTTAATTTTTATAATAAAATTAAATATTTTTTAAATATTTATATTTGAGTTCGAATTAAAAAACCTTAAGTTGATATCCATAGCAATTCATTATAGTTACGAGCTAGCTCAACTCATCCAGCATATCAAATCATGCTTTATTTTTATTTTTACAATTTGTCATAAGCTTTTATTTTATTATTCTCGACAGTTTTTATTGAGCACTTTGCAGTGACTTTTTTTTTTTGCGTAAAAGCACATTTTCAGCAGACTATTTATGTAATTACAACTTGATCCCATGTTCACGTTGAGTATTATCTTAAAAAACTGAAAAAGATAAAGCTTTAGATTGAAAAAAGAAAAAAGAAAAAGAAAAAAAAAATCGAATCTTCATACATGTTAAAAATACAACTCCTGAGATGGACCACATTATCTTATGATTAGTGCATTGTAATTTGCATATTTAATTACACCTCCCAACTCACAAGAACAAGAAAAGAAATATCTTCCATGATTCATAAGCATAAATTAATTTGACTCACCAAACATAATACGTTCAACACAAAGTCTGTGAAACAGTGATCCGTATGAGATTTTATTCTCTACTTGTGATTATACATTTACATTATTATAATTATAACAATAATATTTATAGGTGTACGTGCCTATGGCCAAACTATACATTAATTTAGGTCAAGACTCTAAAAAACGAAGCTATATAATGCATAGGGAAATAATTTCTTTATCTATCTCTGTCTCCCATTCAAAAATTATTTCTAATTTAATTCATAGAAATCGATAAAAAAGACAAATCCTTTGTGAAGTATATCAGATTTGATTCAATTATTGATTGAATAAATAAATTTTTCATTAATATTTGTTTTGATTCAAAATCACAATACAAGATTCATTCTGTTTCGATCATAAAAATATAGATGAATAAAAAAAAAATTTAAAAAAAAATGATTTTTTTTTGTGATGTTTATTGGTTTAGCTATAGTCCAAACCATACATTATGTTAAGTCAAGACTATGAAAAAGGAGGCTAATGGTGGTGGGTAGGGAAACCCACAAAAGAAAAAGGGCATCAACTTTTCCACAACCATATGATAATGTCACTCAATCATGCAAATGTGAGGGGAGACTGATTATTTTAATTTGGTGCATGCATGATGGGACAGTGACATATGTCTAATTGTTAATTAGAAATCTAAACCCAATTTAATTAATTATTAATTTTTCTGTTTGTATTTTGTATTATACAAAGATACTGTTGGAGGAACTTAACCTTGAGTCAAGTATTTTATAAGAGGTTAGGAGGGAGAAAGCGATAGCCAAAGTACAAGTGTCAAATGTGATTTTGTTTGTTAATTGGACTTTAGCTTTTAAGACCTTTTTTTTTTAATTTTTTTCCTTTTAGATTTTAAGTGTTTGATTTTATGTGGAAGTGGATCTTTTGATTTGTCCGGAAATTTTAAACAGATATATTTATATTTTACTTTGCTTGTCAAGTCTCCAATAATCGTGCTTAAAAGTGATATATCATCTTTTTCTTTTTCTTTTTTATCTTTTTTTTTTTTTAAAGAAGATAACGATTACATTCAATCATTATATCAATATCATTATATGAATATATTTTAAAAATCAAATACAACAACTAAATACAATGTAAATTCTATAAGTTACCATGCGGCAAACGAAAACTACTATGTGGTAAATAAAAACTTATACACTACCGATGGGATTCAAATGTTAGTATCAGGTGAAGTTGGAATTGGCATGGAGGTTAAACGACAACTAACATAGACAGCTCAAGCTCTAAATGATGAAATGCATTTTCATGTGAGGGAGCTATGTTCTACGAGGTGGTCAAATGGATAGCTGAGGCAAGTGGCTCAAGCTCAAATGGAGGTCGGAGTATCTGTTTGGTTAGGCTCGTTCAACTTCAGAGATTGATGTGGGCCTAAATCTGCGGAACAAGATTACACATGGTGCTTGCAGAAATGGCTCTTTGCTAAGGCCTTTCGATACCTAACTCAGGTTGGGCAATTAACTAGGAGGTCAAACATAGGCCAGAGAGATGTACTGAACGTGATTTGTCTAAGTAAGAATTGTTTACCTTAGGGGAGCAATATGGTAGACAAGGGTTGGTTAAATGACCAAAATACCCCTCGACGGGATGTGGTGTTATTCCTTAACCATGCTGATGTCATAGGAGCCAATTAATAATTTGTTCAACCCAATAAAAGAACAAATTAGCTTTTCCAAGTGTCGATAGACATATTACAAGCGGATATTCAGGGATCCGTTCTGTATGGTTGCATTTGCTAAAGCTTTGACATAGCATTTAATATGATTATGATGGCCGCCGTGTACCCCTTTGACTGCGCTGGGGTTAGGTCGAGTAGGACCACAATTGCTGACCAATTTGGCTGAGAAGGTCGAGTGCGCTCGGAAGCGCACTCTTTCAGGATCGATAGTGGTCGATATCATTGAAGAAGCATGACAGCCACTCAATCTCCTTGTTGAAGACCAAGTAGTCCAAGTAACTTCCCTTGTGCTTTTGGAAACCCTGAACACTCCCAGGTCGATACAGGTTGACCATGGTATCACCAAGCAGGCTTCCTATATGAAGGTTGAATATAGCTTAACCTCAGGTTTTACATGGAGGTCGAGCACGATTTAACCCTAGAGTTCTTCATGAAAATCAAGAACAAGAGTTTGACCTCAAGGCCCTTTATGGAGATCAAGCACGAGAGTTTAATCTCAAAGTCTTTTATGGAGGTTGAGCACGAGGTTTGACCTCAAGACCCTTCATGGAGATCTAGCACAAGAGTTTGAGTTCAAAATCCTTCGTGGAAGTCAAATATAAAGTCATGAAGTCCGCATCCGGATTATCCCATGCCAAATTTGTATTTTTGTATTTATGTTTTACTTCACCGGTCAAGTGTCTAATAATCATGTTTTTAGGATTAAAGATTATGATTGAAAAGTGGAGTGGGTTTTGCTTCTACGCAACCCCAGTTAATAATTTTTTGAGCCCAAGTGCACGGAGACTTTAATTACTTATCAACACTTTTGCCAGATAAATGGCAATTTTGAATTTTCCATGAAAATATGACTTTATTCATGAGAATGCTACTTTTTCAGTGAGCAATCAAACATATATAATAGTACGATTGATATAGATGGTTCATCGAAATTATTTTATAACATGATTGGATCGTTGAGTTACAGATAAATTACGTTGGTACATGTACGTACGTGTGACTTGTATTTTTCAGGAAATTTATACATTCATTAAATCTCATACCATGTTTTCATTGTCACTATTTGTGATTACGTGCATGGTACACTCGGTCAAATGTAGCATATATTTTATTTCAAATCATTATCAAAAAAATTAGGCATCCATTATGAAAAATTACTAGAAAACTAATCAAAATTATCGGAATAACTGCGAAAGTATTGTTTCGAAATAATTTCACTACATTTAATGTTGTAGCCGAATCCAAAGCAAGTACTCTATTGATAACTTTAGTTATAAGATTGAGTATAGCTAATGATTTGGTATTAAAAAACTTACATTTACAAAAAAGTTGTAGCTCAATTAAATTTGTAGTCCTAACTACAAAATTAACTACCTAGATTTTTATTTTTTAATTTTTCCTTATGGCAGATGCTTAATTTTTTGGTAGTATGAGAAATATGGTTTTTTGTTTATATAATTTTAATTGTTATACTAAATTTTATAGAATTGAGGGACTTAAGATAATTTATAAACTATTTATTCCTCTTATTCAAAAATTTTTTTCTGGACAATATTTCCGACAGTCCTACTTTAACTATAGGTTGAATAATATCTTGATATGCTAAATTTAATTTCTATATGTAAAATTTAGTAAATTTTGGACATCATTGCATCATGATGTCGTCTATAATAATGTCTACTTGTTCATTCCACAATGTAATAATGAATGACTGGTTGATAGGGCTGTCAAAAATATTTGAATGTCTATTCGATCGTCCGAACCTATATTTAAAATTGGCGGATATTTTCATATCCGGAAATATTCAAATATGTTAGTATTCGTATTCATTGTCTAAAATTTCGAATATGAATACAACAACATCCACATTTGAAAAATAATCTGCATTTGCGCATAATTTTATATATAATTATTTTCATAAATAATATATGTATATGTACTAAATAATATATTTAAATAACAATGCTATATATTAAAACTTTAGGTTATGTTGAAATATTTGAAGTAATTTTACTCAAGAATTTTAATTTGCGGGCATTAAAATAACAAAATCGGATATTTGAATTAACAAATTCAAATACCGGATGAAAATTGCTGATTATGGATTTAACAATATCTTACCATATATCTATATTCTAATTATTAAAACAGATACCGGATATCTGAATATTCGATCGATATCCGACGGATGCAAATATGAATATTTATTTTCAGTATGCAATAAAATTTGAATATGAATGTTCGCATCTAGATAATAACCAAATGCGGATTTGAATATACTAATATCTACATTCAAATTGTCAAGCCTACTAGTTGAGCTGGCATCCAAATTAATCGGGTTCATTTAGATTGACACTGTACTTGTTACTCGAGTTCTTTTTGTCAATAATTGAATTTGTTTGAGCTTCTTTTTATTTGAACACTCAAATTTGATTTAGATGAAAATAAAAAGGGAGTTGCTATTTGTAGAGCAATTAAACTTTTATTATATAAACACCCACCACAAGAGTTCATTGTTTTCACGATTGTCATGAACTTTTAAAGAAAATTCTTAGCATATATAATATGAGTGTGTTAGATTCGGAGCAAGTTTCTACCAGAAAATGGGGTAAAAGTAATAATAAAAAAAAAGAAGAAAATAATAACATATTTAATGTGTTGGTAAAGTTTGTCAATTTCTTTTAATATGAATCATAAAATATATCTAATCCTCAGATAAAAAATATTGAATCTTAAAACTATTTAAAATAAAAAAAGTACTACTCAGCCTAAAGTTTGACCTAATTATAGAAATATTTCACATTACTTTTAAAAATTATAATAACACAAGTCTACTTACAATATTTTAGTCAATCTATTAACTTTCAAGCAGTATAATTGTAATGTGCAGAGAACGTTATTGTAATTGTCTAAATCATAAGTGGTCCTATATAACTAGAAAAATAGGTACATATATATTTACGTGATTATCATAAAATAAACATATTGTGTCGATATTATCACTATCAATAATATACACTATATATATAACGACAACCTAGTGATAATTAATATATTATCATAAATTACAGTGACTATTTTTATTGTCACTAATTATCAGCCGTTATCATACAAAAAAATAGTTTTTATCATTATAAAACTATATGTGACATAATTATTACAAATAGAATAAAAATCATTGTCACCTAACACACATTATATTCTAAAACAAAACATAACCAAAAAAATATACTTTTTCAACTTTTCGTATTCTTTATTTTTTTAGGATAAAGTCATGTTTGGTAGTATGATCACTATTTGTGGACCAGCTAATCACGGAGAGTTCTACGCACGAGCTGCCGCACGTGAAATGTTGTGAGACAACTAATTTATTACAAAACACCAACCATCTCTTACAACTCACTGATTCCATTTTTTTAATTATTTGTTTTTTGTCCAATGTTTTCATTTCATTCATCATTACTAATTTACATTATGGATAACCAAAGTCATTTTCTATTGGACTTTTTATTCAAAAAATGACAGAGATTATGTTTGACACTCAAATGGAAAACTTAATACCTATTTACATCACCTCTATTTATGATGTGCACCCCTTAATTACTTTTATTGTGGGTTTTTTTTTTTTAATTAATTATTCTTTCTTATGAGCTGTTGAGCAAAAAGTTCTTGTACGACTTTTGTAGCAAAGAAAAGAACCAAAAGATCGACTATTTATCAATCACATCTAACAATGGAGGACCTTTATGATTAGATTTTAACGGTAGGGAACTTAATCGAGTTTTAAAACAAGTATAATCAGAAGATGTTTGCCTAGGGGAGCCTATAAGCTCTTTAAAAAGACTTCCCAACTTAATTTTAAAATTTTAATATGTACATTCAGTACTAATTGTCTTAATTATAAAAAATACTATTATTAACATCTTAGAAACTCTAATATCTTATATTATTCAAACGCCCAATAATTTATTTTTAAAATAAGATCTAACAGTTAGTTTATAAGATGTTTTAATTAAGTTTAGCCACATGTAAGAGGGCATTTGTATATATCTACTTCAAAAAAACCGCAATCGATGTACTTGGAGCAACTTATGAAGGTAGTAATTAAAGGATGGACCAAAAGGGAAGTGATAGGAGGAAATTTGATAGGGATTGAGCTTCAAAAATTACAGAGAACAACAAATGTGCAATGTGCTACTTCTAGTCAAAATCTCATGCTAATATAAAATGGGATAGGAGATTCAAAGTGAATACATAAAGTTCTGAAAAGATATTAGTTAACATATTTTACACTGTGGTGAATCAATTTAATATATAAGAAAATATTTGGTTAGTTAATTAGTTATCATGTTTTTTAGAGGATAATGGAATTAGTTGCGTAATCTTTGCCAAACAAATTTACTTGATTTGCATAATGAAAAACCCATTAGTTTTGGAATCATAGATCAGAAAATTTTGTTCAAAATTAGATTAACTTCAAAACTTGTGTTGGACCAAAAGTCAACACAATCAATTCCAAACAACATAACAAATATATATGAGGATATGAAAGTTCTATAGTTCATAATAATTTAATTTTGTCCAATAACATTTGGAAAGGTAAGGAAGGGAGTGAGTATTTGTTGCCAATTATGGCTGGGGATAAAATATTACATCATATGATATACTTATAAAGCCATCTCAAATTGATCTTTTGACACTAAACATATTTATTATTTATTGCATGACTAAAGTCTAAAACCAATTCTTTTGAAATTTGTGAAGTTACCGGCCAGTTCTATCCATTAGGCATTTGCTATGTATTCATAGAACATTTCAAAAATATTTTTTATCATTATCTATTCAATAATGAACCTCGTAACTATAATTTATGTAGAAAGTAATTATCATGAGTTTACTCTTTTTTACCACTATCGTTGTATACTCATTCATGTATAATATTCTAATTAGTAGTTGATTGAGTGAACGCAACATAAAGATGCAGTTAGAATTTCTTATTCCAAAACGATAAATATTTTATTTCCTATTTTTTATTTTTAAATATATAACAAGTATATTAAATCTTTCTTTTTAAAAACACAGGACTGTGTATGCCATATACTCTACTGACATCCATGCAATGAACGTAAAAAGTAAAATACGAATTGAAACAGAGAATTCAAAGTGATAAACGAAATGATATACGCATAAACAAGAGGAAGCAAAGATAATCAATAATTAATGATCCCTATATTAATCAAATAATCCACCACACAAAGCCACGTCCACAATCTACATACAAAGTCACATGTATAGTTAAATTAGCCAGGTCATGGGGTCACTTGAAAACAAATACTTGTCCCTACTCCCCAGTCCTAAATCTACCATCTTCCCACTTCAATTACCCACTCAAAGAACTGCTCAGTGTTCACTTCCCCCTATATATACGCACACATAATACATAATCTTCTGTACTTACACTTCCCTGTAATTCCAACACACGCACGCACACGCACTTTCTCTCTCTAGAAGTACTTTTTTTTCTCTCTATCTTTTGGTTTGCCAGAGACGCAGTACAATAGCAGAAAGAAACATACACCTTTAGTCAGGAACAGTTACATAACGACTTTTTCTTCCCCATTCTGCCCTTCTCCTCCTCTGTATATCAATCAATCACAACCAGCAAATCTCCAGCAAGAAGTTCCATTACAGAGTTTTAGTTCATTTTTTCTTGGAGAATTAAGCAGAGAAAATGATAAGCTGGCACGATCTTTATGTTGTCCTAACTGCGGTAATTCCGCTCTATGTGGCCATGATTTTGGCCTACGGCTCTGTCCGGTGGTGGAAAATTTTCACCCCGGATCAGTGCTCTGGAATCAACAGATTTGTGGCCATTTTCGCCGTCCCACTTCTATCTTTCCATTTCATCTCCAAGAACGATATCTATGCTATGAACTTCCGGTTCATCGCGGCCGACACTTTGCAAAAGATTATCATGCTTGTAGTTCTTGGAATATGGGCTAATTTCACCAAAAATGGCAGCCTCGAATGGTCGATTACAATTTTCTCGCTTTCAACTCTGCCCAACACTCTTGTGATGGGCATTCCTTTGTTGATCGCCATGTACGGGGAGTACTCCGGCAGCCTTATGGTTCAGATTGTGGTGCTCCAGTGCATCATTTGGTACACTCTGTTGCTGTTTCTGTTCGAGTACCGTGGCGCGAAAATGCTGATTATGGAGCAGTTCCCTGAAACAGCAGCCTCAATTGTCTCCTTTAAGGTTGAATCTGATGTTGTTTCACTAGACGGGCAAGATTTTCTTGAAACGGACGCTGAAATTGGTAATGATGGGAAGCTTCACGTCACTGTAAGGAAATCCAATGCCTCGAGACGGTCATTTGGCCCAGGATCCTTCTCCGGCGTAACTCCGAGACCGTCGAACTTAACAGGGGCTGAAATTTACAGCATAAGTTCTTCAAGAAACCCGACCCCAAGAGGATCTAATTTTAACCACTCAGATTTTTACTCAATGATGGGTTTTCCAGGAAGAATGTCAAATTTTGGGAATTCTGATACAGGTAGATTGTCAAATTTCAATATAGCTGATATGTATTCAGTGCAATCATCAAGAGGGCCAACTCCAAGGCCATCAAATTTCGAAGAAAACTGTGCTCCTGGAGCTCTAATGAACTCTCCGAAGTTCGGTTACTATCCGCCGCAGCCCGTGCCCAATTCCTACCCTGCTCCAAATCCTGAAATAGCCTCGGCTATCACGAAAACTGCAAAAACCCCTCAGGCGGTGCCGCCGTCCCAGCAAAGTGGTAAGGCGAATCACGACGCGAAAGAGCTTCACATGTTTGTGTGGAGCTCAAGCGCCTCGCCGGTGTCTGAAGTCGGCGGCGGTGCCTTACACGTGTTTGGCGGGCCGGATTTCGCAGCTTCCCAGCAATCCGCGAGGTCTGATCAGGGTGCTAAAGAAATAAGGTTGTTGGTCACCGACCACCCTGAAAATGGGGAGACCAAAGGTGAATGTTTTGTTTTATTCATCATTCATTAACGTAAATTGTTTTTAATATTGTGTTCAAGGTGTTTGATGATTTGTTTGTCTGGAATTTTTTATATGAAGCTGTTCCGCAAACTGGGGATTTTGTTGGGGAGGACTTCAGGTTTCGTGGTGGAGGGAGAGATCATGGAGATGGGGAGAGAGAAAAGGAGGTCCCCACTGAGGTGTCGAAACTGGGGTCAAGCTCCACCGCTGAGCTCGACCCGAAGGCGGTGGCGGGAGGTAATGACCCCAGAGACGGAAAACATATGCCGCCGGCGAGTGTGATGACACGACTAATATTGATCATGGTTTGGCGTAAACTTATCCGAAATCCCAACACTTACTCTAGCCTTATTGGCCTCATTTGGTCTTTAGTCTCGTTTAGGTAAGCTAATGAAGAATTTGGTAACTATCTTTAGAGAATTAACCTTATCAGGAAATATGATTCATTAATTATGTCTTGTGGATGCTTGATTTCAGGTGGGATGTGCATATGCCCAAAATCGTTGAGCAGTCAATCTCTATTCTTTCTGATGCTGGCCTTGGAATGGCTATGTTCAGCTTGGGTAAGTAGCCTAATTCAACAACTCATATTTCTAGTTCTTATGGAGACTTTGAGGATATTTGGCATTGTTTCGATTTGGAATGAAGTGATTTTCATTTACAGAAGAAGTTGAGAGGTTACTAATAAAAGTTGAGATGTTAGTAATTATAAACACACTAATAATGAATGTTTGTAAAGACAAGTGGTTCTGCAGAACTTATGTTTTAAATTGTTCTTGTTTTCAAGAAATAATATTTAAGTGATATAGTAAGGATAACATAATATTTTCACATAACACTTTTAGTGAAAGTTAGATTAGGAACTTGAAGTAAAAGATACTTTGAGATTATAGTGAATTTTAGCTTAGATTTTCTCTAACAAAATCAAAAGTCACTTTACCAATTAACATTTTTGATGTACTTTTCGATAATTAAAAGTTGAAATGCTGACAGTAAAGTTATTGTTAAACACCCTCTTACTATATTTGGTCGGCTGTGGTGATAAAACCTTCCAAGTAACAAAATTTGGACCATTCATTCTTAGTACAATGTCATCAACAATTATTATTTTTTCTTTTTAAGAAAAAAGAAAGAGTTAGAATACGATGTTATCAATAATTATTTCACGAGTATCATGTAATTAATGTATTGACTACAGCCTCTAATGGGCCCGACGAGCAGGTACTGGATGCCTCTAATCAGTGGTGCATTATTAGCAAAAGTAGTTGGGATTTAATTGACTAATTTACTTACTAATAGTTTCGATTTGACTTGGTTGCCATGGATTTACAGGTCTGTTTATGGCCCTTCAACCAAAAATAATAGCGTGTGGGAACACAGTTGCTACCTTCGCTATGGCCGTGAGATTTCTCACTGGTCCAGCAGTCATGGCCGCAGCTTCCATTGTCGTTGGTCTTCGTGGTACTCTCCTTCATGTCGCAATTGTGCAGGTCAGTTTCTCACGTAATCTTGAAACCGTGAACGTTTGTTAGCTTAAAATAATCTAGGGATAGTTAATTGCCTCAACATCCTTATGAGATTTGACCTAATTATAAAAACATCCTTGTGACTTCAAAATTACAACAACACTTTGTCGTCAGTTCAACTAAGCTGAAAAACTTAATGAAATCTGTGTAATAATATTGCAATTAGACCCCTGAAAATCTATATTAATGTTATAAGTAGGCCTCCTGTTATTGTCTTATTATTATACAAATTCTATTAAATTTTTTGTCAGCGTAAACCAAACCTCAAGGTGTTAAGTTAACTATTCCGATAACCTAAGATATAGTTCACCGTTCATGAACCTTGTATGGTGCGTTCACAATGTAAAACTGAACATAGCGACAAAATTTTTTGTCCATATTAAAGGTTGATTAACCATAGTTTTGTTGTAGGTGGAAGTTCAAATTATCATATTTATATTGATTAGACAAATGATGTCGCATGTGTTGATGGATATTGTATTCAGATAGATTATAAGAAATATTTTCCCTGTAATATTCTCTGACATGTTCTTATCTAATAGGCGGCACTGCCACAAGGGATTGTTCCATTCGTGTTTGCTAAAGAGTACAATGTTCATCCTGCAATTCTTAGCACTGGGTAAGTACAAAATCAACTTCATCCACAGGCATGAATAATTAAACTGCATTTTCTTCATAATGATACATTCTTTTTAAATTTTTCAAATTTCAGGGTCATATTCGGAATGTTGATCGCGCTACCAATCACTCTCGTCTATTACATTCTTCTCGGATTATAGAATTTTTAGACGGGTTCAAGAAATCGATGAATTTAAGGAAAAAATACTCCGAAAAATGAATGTGGATTTTGAGAGACAAAAAGCCATCCCATGTAGAAATATTTGCGCATCTTCCCAAGAATTTGGAGCTCCCAGATGTTTGTTTTGACTTAGATTACCCCTTGATATGAGAATCATGCCTCCATTTGCAGACAAAAAATATCCATGGAGGAAATTAAGATGGACTAGCCCTGTGGAGGGGGAACATCACAGAGGAAAATGGGGAAGCATAATTATTATCAAAGTCAAAATTTCTCCACACTTATTGCCATGTAAAACCAATTAATTAGGCTTTAATCTTTTCTTTTTTCTTACATCGTCCCATTAGTGTACTCTCGAAGGGGAGACAAGAATGGTTTTTTCTTTGTCTATGGTCAACGTATTTGTTTAGTTTGTCGTTTACTTGGTGTAAATTACTTTTAGGATGTTAATGATATGGGATTTGTCGTGAAGCTTATATATTTTTTACTTTAATTTGATCGGGTGAAAATAACGTGTTTTCTTTTATGCTCCGAAAAGTATTGTTAATATCTTTTGATTATATGTTGTTAATTTATTGGTGCAACCAACTTTCATTCTAAAACTTCCAAAATTGGTAAAGATATTTTAATTATTCAAAAATCGTGTTTAATCTCTTGGCTCGTATTATAAATATATGTCAAGCATATATGATATCTATATATTGTAAAAATACATAATTGTAAATGTCAAAGGATTGAGGAGCCTAGGGTTCGGCCAATTAAAAACATTATCGCGATGGCTTAAACAACTTTTTGCTTTCTTGAATTAATTATTTTGTAGTGGTTGGGAAAACTGTTTTTGCTTCACATACTTTAAAATTAGATTTTAAAAAGCAAAAATTAAAAGCTAAAAATGCAACCACTTGTTCTATTTTTTTCTGCTTTTAATTTTTATTTTTGGATACTCGCAATTTTATTGATAATTTTTTTATAATATTTTTTTATAATTTTTTACTTTTTTAAAAGGTAAAAGCTCTTGCAAATGCCACTTTAGTAGAGGGTTAGAATTTTTTGGCAGAAGTCGCTTAGAGGATTTTATCTGGAATGTGAGATAAGATATATCAGAAACAAGGCAATAAAAGCAAGTCAAAAGGGTTGCTTTTGCTTTTTGAGTTTTGAGGCAATCGATGCGCCCACAATTCAAAACCCATCTTTTTATGCTTGAAAAATACTTGCACTTCATTCCAACATGTATCTAAATTCACTGAACATAATGCAAGACATCTTTTTGTTATTGTTCTTTATTATAACTCATCTTATCTCGTTTTTCATATATAATCATATCAATATGTATATAATATTACAAGTTTTATTTTTACCTGACAGTTAAAAGTAATTTTTCTTTCAAAAAGTCGTTGGGAAAAAAGAAATCAAATTAAGATTTTAGATAATAACTAGGAAAGATGAATGTCAAATAATGTGTCAAGAATTACTAGGCAATCATTGGATTCTAGAGAAAAAAAATATATATATATTTGTGGTTAAGTGGACATCATTTTCGTCGTCAAGGTCCCCTAATCTTGATTCAACAAAAAATGGCATAGAGCGTCATGTTGTGAAAGACAAACAAATCTTTTCTATTGACTGATTCAAATAAGAATAGTTCAACAATTTTCTGTTCACATTAACACTTAATTCAGCTTATTGCTAAAGAAATATCGGGTGTTGTTTGTGAATTTTATTTTATTTTATTTTTTTGAAAGTAAAGCAATTACATTCAATCATTACATTAATAACATTACATGAATATATTTCAAAGTTGAAATAACGATTAAAAAAGGGAATAAAAATAATTATCTCAACACCCTCTCTAAAGTCTGGATAGTTACCATCACACCTCCTGAGATTTATATAGTTACTATTGCACTCTTAAAATCCTAAATGTTACACGTAGACCCCCTGGATCGGGGCTGTAACTGTAATATAAGCATACGTTTAAAGGCAGTAATTGTAGTATATGCATACATTCCTAGGGCATAGTTGTAAATATGTATTAACTGAACTGTACAGTATAAGTGTTTTGATAATGATGGTAAATCTCAGGAGGTGTAAAGGTAATTATCCCTGAAAAAAGGATTTAGTAATGTTTGGATTGGTGTTTTGAATTGAGTTGTTAATTGCAATTTTTTTGAAAACATAGAGATGCAATCAGTTAGAATTTTTTTCACAAGCAGGAATAGCAGACCCAATTTACCCTTATTTAAAATCATGGCGACTTTTTAATCGTTTGCTGAGAAAAAAAAAAAATCAATTTTAGGATGAATGCTTTCTTTGATTTGAGAGAAAAACCATAATTTAAGAGCAAAAGACAAAACATTGTCAATCTATTCGTAGGTTGAATTATTATTCAGTAAAATGTGCGATCAATTCTGTCACCAATCCGCAAAAACGTGGGAGTTAGGAAGAAATTTGGCAAAACACAAACCCCCAAATTCCGAAAAGGCCCTCAAATATGATGGTGCGGTGTCGTATTGCAGGGAACAGGCACCTTATTTGTATTTTTAAGGATTTCACGCGATCCACAAAATATCCCTTAAATACACGAACCCCTTCGCAAACCGGAAACCTCCGTGAAGGCAATTGTCTTTCTTCGCCTCTTATTTTCTCAATAATTGCTCAAAGTGGTTGACGTTGGTGTCTAATAAGTAGAGGGTATTTTCGGGAAATGATTGTTGAGGACGTCAATTATTCACTGGAAACCAACATACCGCTTGAGAGATATTGGGAAGACGCTAACGTGGAGTGTTAGCAAAGCTTCCCATGTCACGCGCTACCACATGGTTGTTCTGCATGCGCTTTGGCGACGGCATGTACTTAGGCGTGCAATTAAGTTGAGTTAGGTTGAGCGTTAATTATTTTTTTAGGTTTGACTTGAGCTTGATGAGCCGATATAAAAAAATAACTAGGCTCAAGCTTGGTTCCAATTTGGCCCGTTTCGTTCGAACTTATGTTCAAATCATCATAGGCTGGAGTTTAAGTTTGAGTTCGAACTCTTGGAACTCAATTTTATTGTATCTGGTTCATAGATTCGAACTCGAGTTTCAACTCAAAATGTTTAATTATTTTATTAATATTTAAATTTAAATATTCATAATTCTATATTTATATATAATTTTTTTAAAAAAATAAATAAGAAAGATACGCTCACAAACCCATGAACGTACAATAAGTTTTGGCTCAAGTCAAACACTTATTAAGGCGGCCCTCAAGGTAGCTCAATCCTCAACGATTGCATGTTAATGTAGTTGACCATCCTCCTAGCATTCATCCTTCTCATAATTCTTATAATGATCATTATAATTACCAATAGTTAAAATAATACTTTTTATTATATTATATAAAATGAGATTTCTCATATAAATTTGATTGATTCACGAATTCCTATTTTAAAATAAATACAAATTTACAACATTCATGTAAGAAATTATGGGCACATGATCAACTTGGCAAACACACGGACATTACCCATGCAATATTTTTGTAGGCATGATATTAAGCAAAATCAAAATCTAATTGCTGCAGTTTTAAGGAATAAATATGATTTAACACCTACAAATGCAAGAAGACTAACACCATAGACAAGAAAACTAGTTTTCATCCTTTTCCTTGTTTTTGTGTCTCAATTTTGTCATGTCAATTGGATCTTTTTGAGTTTCTTTGAGCCTTAATTTTGGACAAAAACTAGCAAGAGCAACTTTGCTTGTCTTTGGACCGGTTCTCCACTTTGATCTCCTTGCTGTTGTTCTAATTTGCCTTATGGGACATTATGGTCCCTCTCAATGTCTCATCGTCATCCATATGCTTTGGCTTTCATATATATAGACTTTGTGAACTGGACACAACCAATCTAGCTAGCTTTGTCTACCATAATAAAATGATATATTTGTGACATTTCTGAATGCAAAGAAAAAAAAATTAATGATGCTGAATGGGTGAATCTTGGAAGTTTCTAAGATGCTACAATTCAGTTAGTTACGTATTCGTTTGACTTAATTAATTTCTAGATTTAGTTATGATGTGGTGATCATCATGTTGAAAAAATATCGAGTGGGATACTATAATAATAAACACTCATCAATGTACACTAAGGGTATCGTATTTCATTCTGAATTTTTGTTTGAGATAACTAATTAGAAGTCTTGGAGGGCGCCATTTCAAGGTGTCTTAATGATTATACCCTGATGCTTAATGAGTCAACTCAAGGTCAAGTATACGGGAACCAAATGTTAAAACCCAAGTGTATGAATTGGCATGTAATTTCGTGCATCCTCGTGTATACTGAGTAACTTTACTTTACTAAATTATATGACCTTCAGGGCCAACAGGCACGGATGGCCAGGGTGCCATAGACAATACCGATTGTTAGATGCGTTTAATTCCTGTATTATTTTCCAAGTCCAAGTTTAGTAGTCTACTATTTCCAAGACTCAAACCTTGTTGACGTACCACATATAGGTGATCAATTGGACTGATCCTAGTTGTAATTCGACAACAGGTATATATATATATATAATGCTAAAATTTGGCATCAGATCAATATAGAAGGCCTAATTGTCTTGAACTATTGTCCCATCAAATACATATGATAGTCCTAATTATCTCGAAATATTATCCTATCGAAACATTATCCCAAACCCACATTTAATTTTGACCCCAATAATTGGGAATGTAGAGATTCCTATTGATTAGGTTCTTATACATTCTGATAGACCAGCCAAGGGAAAGGGACATCAATGACCTCATAATCTGGATATATATATATATATATATAAACATAATGATACTGTAAGGATGAAGAATGCATATGATATATATGTGAGTCGGATCAATGAATACATGGCGACAAGCGTATGCGCATGGATGCATGCATGCATGGTGTGCGCTCGACGTAGACAACCAAGCGACATTACTGCCCGACCCAGCTATAAAATCATCGTACAGTAGCCTCCGGTTGTCGACAAGGTGGTCTCATTTCATGTGGATACCCATATCATGTTCATGTGAATTTAATTTTTTAGGGTTTCCAATTCTTTCTAGAAAAAGATAGATAAAGATAACGAATGAAATAATGAAAGAGTCATTTTTCATTGCATTATTGAGAAGATAGGATTCCAACTTGGATATGGTGTAGGGACTGAGTTTGAAGGCAAGGCTTGGCATAAGGCTTCTGGATAATTTTCCTTTAATATATACATATATATATATATATATATTTCTATATATGCAGAGAAAAATATAATTAAATGGGCCGCCATCAAAGTTTTCAAATTAACTACTCGATTCCTTTCTATTTATGTCTCCATATTTTGGTGTTTAGAGAAGTTTCTACTATCTAACTAGCCAAGAGATATGTGTGCCTTATTGAAGCACGACAGCGAGAGAGTCCCCACATCGGTTCTTTGGAGATTTAAAGTTAAAGAAATCTAATTAATTTCCAAATTTTTGTTGCCAATTTTCACTACAAGAAAACATTACTCATTCAATGCTAACGGAAATTTTATGATGAATGTAGGATTTTATCATAAATAGATGATGTTTTATGAACAAATTTATGACATGGGTTACCAAAGGAATCCAAAAGGGAGCAAAAATTTGTATGAAAACAAAACTTGTAATAGACTTGTAATAAATTTTATAATATTTTTTTAGTTTTGATGAAAAATTCCCGCAAAATTGCATTAAAATTAACTTCATTTGGTTACTATAAACAAATTGAGATCGAATTAATGAGTATTAATTGAGTAGAACATGCAAGTATCAAACTTGAATAGATCCAATGACACTTTTGGATATAATATATTATTTTTTAATTAGTTGAGTCATATTCGAGCTTTTATCAAATGAAAAAATAAAAATGTACTTAAATCAGCTTATTAATTATATATATTTACAAAATTGGACTGAAATAAGCTAGACTTTAGCGTTTGATTCTGATATATGCATATCAAGTGAGTCATGATTTTCCAATCAAATTAAAAGTTGCACATATACTTTAAATTTTTATTGTATATGACATGAAAGCCATCTAATTAGGCATTTGTGCTGCAAAATGAAAGGAATTTAGAATCATAAGTACAATAATTCATCAACATGATCGATCATGAGAGATATGGGGAAAATATAAAGTATCAAAAAAAGAATTAGAGGATAAACATCATGTCATAACATTACTACAAACTACTTTTGCGAGTTAAGCTACGTTATTAACATGGCATATTCAGACAAGACTTATAATTATAGTTTTAATTTTCTGTAGCAAATCTTATTCAAGTAAAAATCTCACAGTTACAATTACCTAATTAAGAACATTTAATCCGTGGCTTTCATAAGAATAAATACAAGAAAACAAGATGTCAATTCTCCACATGCATAAACATATATACGTATACAAATATATATATGTATATACAAATATAGAATTAAATTAAGATACGTCATGATCAGTGTAGGGTGAAAAAGGGACATGGGCCAGCAATGGTTTTGGGACCATAACAGGTGGATTTGAGAGAGAAATTAGCGCAGAAAAATGAGTTGCCTTTACAGACCCCAAGTTACGACAATGCACCTTTCCTTCACATTTTGGTATATGCATCTTTCATTCTACATATGGGTCCTATTACACTTTTTCCCCCTTTTTATCTGTCTCGTCTTTTTGTTTAATTGGTACATCCTTGAGATAGAATGACAGATATATTTGGAACTTAGTTGGAAGTAGACTATTTTTCAATATATTACGAGTTTGTTGGCTTTAATTCAAAGGAAAATTACACCAACATAATATGAAGTTTAACATCTTTTATGATTTAAAAAATTACAATAATATCTTTAATGTTAATTCATTTAGCGAAGTTAGACCCGGAAAACCTATATAACATATTGTTTGAAACTTACAAATCGGACATCTAATCTAATGACAATGGGCATATTATTGTAATTTCCCAAACTACATGGTATTTCTATCATCAGACTAAATTTCAGGGGTATTCAGGTAATTATCCGTTAATCCGAAGTAGGATAATTTTTTTTTTTTCTCTCTCTTTTTGGTAGACTCATATGCTTATTTAATTGTTTATTGCAAGTAAACTTTATAAATTGGACCACTTGTAAACAAAATTTTGCGTAAGTGCGGACAAAAAAAGCATTAACAATAATCGATTAATGTTGTTGTAGAGTCTTTTTAGGGCACACATCAATTCAGTCAATTTTGTAACATTAAATAAATATGGAATAATTAAATTGAATGGGCTTGAGATTTGACTAGTTAAATATATGGTCCTGCAATAGCATCATTATCCCAAAAAAGAATATGTGGCAAGAAATACGAAAGTGGCTTTAAACAGTAGTCCATTTTGGAGGTATTCAGTCATGATCATTTGCTTTCAGATTGTTGTTTTCTGCATGCAGTTCTTATCCTGAAATTCTGACACGTTAATTTTTTTTCCCTTAAAATTTAAATCATGTATGAGACTGGCAATATTTTACTTTATGAGATAAACATATTTTTATTCAAAATTCATGTAAACAATTGCTCAAGTGACCGACATATGTGAATAAAAATATTTTTAAAAATGGGGAAGAGTTTGGGATGACTGAGAGAATAACCTGGTCATGTGTTTTTGTTTTAGACCTGCATTTAATGAAGATAAGGCAGTAATTGGGCAGTGAGGCTGGCGCCAATTTTGTTAAGTTTCTGGTGCCCTTTCTTCAGAATTAACAGGGACAAGAATTGTCCAAGAGCTGGCTTCTTCAAATGCTCGTCTTTTTTGCTTTTTCTTTTTTTTTTTTCCTAATTTTTTTAGGATAAATTGCGTTTTACACAAAGAGGAAATGGGCAGAATAATCCCATGAAAAAACAATAGGCACCAAATCTTCTTATATTTCTAAAAATGAAGCTCACTGTCTTCATTACGAAGTAGATCAAAATGTATCTTTTATAAAAACACAGATTAGTCAGTGCCAATTATTTTCTTACTGGGATTTTTTTTTTTTTTTTGCTCTTTTCGTCTTTCACAGAGGTAAAATGCATTTTATCTCTTTCTTGTCCCTTTAAGTAAAATATTTTCTTAAACAAAGAAGTCAGAAGTCTGGGTGCTTATAATTTGGCCCATAACTTGGCCTATTTGGACTTCTTTATTTTATTGAAGAGGTGTAGTAGTGGACTGGATCCCTTCGAAATTTAGTAACTCTTAGCCCAAATTGTAATTGGTCCAATTTTTTATATAGTAACTATCGCTATGTAATAATTGGACCTCTTTTGGACACATTATTGGGTGGCTTTGCATAATTTAGACATGAGTCATACATGACTTTATGGGCAATAATTATGTACAAGTTGGCAACATGGATACAAGTTAGACGCTCTTATTTTAAACATTTATAAGATATTATATTTTAATTTTAAAAATAAATTCGTCGCAATTAAGATAATTAAATTCATAAGAGTATGCTAAAATTTGAAAAATAAGTTAGGAAATTTTTACTTTTTCCAAAAGAGCTTTACTAGCATAAATCTTTTTTTTTTTTTTTAAAATAAAAAAAGTTACCAAACATCTTTAAACTCTTTCATATAAGCTTATCCAAGCTAGCACCCTTTTAGTTCAGTCATGCTCGTGCTTTTAATTATGTGGAGACGAAGTTTTGACGGCAAGCACAAAACAAATTGCCATGATTTGTTGCCACTCAAAGATCAATCTAAACTATTTCAATAAGCGCATGGATGCATGCCTTGGAGAGCCGCTATTCTATGTATTTATAAGGAAATATTTAGTGCATTTAGTATGAATCTGTGAAATAAAATAAAAAATAAAATACTATTTTGAAATAGAAGATCTTAAGAGCATCTTTACCTCTAGTTTTATTTTAAGTTTCTTTTTCTGCCACATCAGTAAAAATGGCATCACAAAAAAATAGCACCCCAAACGACATTTCCCTTCTCCACCCCAATGTTCTTTTTTCAATGTATATGATATTATTTTAATATATTTAGAATATTCTTATTATTTTTGTATTTATATGTATTTAATTTCAATTTTTAAGAAATTATTTAAAAATAAGAAAAAAATAATAATTGAAAAAAAAAATTATTTTATTAAGCAACAATATCAAATGGTACATTTTTTGAAGGGAAAAAAATATTTTATTAAGCAACATATTACATTCATTATAGTAATTTAAATAAATTGTTTAAAACAAAAGAAGAAAATAAAATTTTGATTAAAATAATAATTTTTAAGAAATGAAACCTTGAAATCAAGGTTCCATATGGAATTTTGGGTCAAAGTTCCACTTATAGAACCTAGACAGCACTGGGGTGGAGTTCTTCAAATACAATTTAGGATTATATTTTTATTGATGTGGCAAAAATAGCATTCCATATAGAATTGGGTAGAGATGCTCTAACCACGCTATACATATGAGTTTTTTTAATTAAGAGAAATGAAATGTCCAATGGGTCAAATGACACAGCTCATTAATAAGGTCTAATTCAAGTAATGAACGTAACTTTCTCTTTTTCGTAGTCATGATAAATATAGTTAGATAAGACTAAAATATCTGAATTTATCATGCATTTGATTACACTTTTATTGGGTAAGTGGGTGCCCCCTACCTACTAAACATTCTAACAATATGTCCCTCCAACTCTCTTGTGATAAATTAACTAGTTATCGATTTTAGAAGTAAATGTACAGATTCATTTACTAAAAAATAAAACCAAAATGATAAATATCCAAAACATACAAATTAGTAAAACCAATTAATTGATATGCAAGGACTAACTATATATTAGGTCTTGTCTAATTACATGATATATAATTATCAAATATTTTACTAATTATTAGAAAGATAATTTTAAGAAACTTATCTAAAATTATAGGCCTAATCTAGTCAACTCTTCCTAGAAGCCCCTGATTACATTCTCACTTGTTAGTAAGATCCAACTCAAGTGACAAAGTCACATTAACACAAAGGCAACCCTCTCTCTCTCTGGTCTCTTCCTTCTTTTATCTAGGGTTGGCGCTCTTTGACCTGCTGCTTTCTTCTCCATCTTGGAGATCTCCTCTGCCGGCCGCCTGCAGCCGGCCGTCATCTCCAGGCGGTTCGGTCTCTCTCCGGAGATCTTTTTCTCCTTTTTTCTGCTTTTTATCCTTTTCTTTTTCTCCACTTTTTCTTCACCACCTCATCTATATCTACCACTCATTCTTCAACGTGCCCCTCCTTCACATCTTTCTTCAAATCTATCATTTAACTTTGATATGCCCAAGAATGAAAAAGAAACATTATTTAGGGATATTTTTCAAAGCCATTTTTCTACAAAAATGGCAATGAATCATCATTTTACTCTCTTTGTTTGTGAAAGAGAGTCCCTTGGAAGACTTAGGATTCATCGCGTCGATGGTCAAGGCGTTCCATACTCCCCTGTTCTTCCTCTTTCAACTTTGGTGTTTTTTTTGAGCTCCTTTTTAGAGTTTCTATTATGTAAACCATAGCGTTGGATGTTTAGTTTTTATGTTGTGTTTTTCTTTTTGTCTTTCCATTGTAATTTCATTGTTATTTTGCTTAATATTTAATAAAATTACTTTTATCTATAAAATAAAAAATTAAAAAAAAAAGAAACTCAAGTGACAAAGTTGAGAATCCAAAATTATAAAACCTTGCATTGATAGCCCAGCGAAAGTGAGTTCCTTTTTTTTTTTTTTTTTTTTTAGTAGTTGCTTGATGTTGGTTGATAAATGTAATAACTTAAAATAGTTGTGGCCATTAATTGATGACGCTTATTCATTCTATAAGCAGTTGATTTCAAAAATATATATGTTCTCATTCACTAAAATGTCAATGGTTAACCAATTAGTCAGCGGTTAGGAAATCAGCTCAGATCGTAGGTTCAAGCTTATAGTAAGTAGTTAGGAAATCAGCTCTGATCTTCTTTAAAAATATGAAAAAATAAAAAAAAAAGTAAAAATTATCACAATGAACAAAAAAACAATAAAATAATTATCAATAATTTACAAACATCAATAACGAACAACCAACTATTGGAATAACCATACGTCCTCACTCAATTCTTGTGGAATTTCAACCCAAGAAAGATTCCTAGCCTCACCCTTACCCTGCACTTCTTCCCTGTAAAAATGAACTCAGTTTAATTTTTTTTTTTAATAAAAAAATGGGGTTGACGTGATTTTCATGCAACCTGGGATTTCTCCACATGGTTACCCGATGTATGTCTTCTGTCATGTCCATTCCTAAAAATTATACTCAAATTGCTACGAACCCAATTTTCATATTGAAGCCGACTTTGAATTTGTCCAATCAGTGCCTTACATATTTTTTAATCCATAGAAGTATTTGGGTTCTTTTTCTATCCAATTATTAATTGTATCTTTTTTTTTTATCGTATTTATTTGTCCATTGGTTTGGAGATTTCTCTTTTTTAGTGGAATAGTTTTTGTAAAGTAATCCATGCGAAAAGAGAACACAGATTAGGGGACAAATAGCATGTGTTGTGAAGGGTGGGATTAGATTTCCAATATTTGTCTTTTTACACTTTATTATGGTGAATGGATTCCTTTTCTTGGGATTATTATGTTGGCCTTTCTTGATAACTAATTATTATTCTGTTATATGGCTAACTAAATATGGGATGGGGTTCGAGGAATACTGTCTGAATTGTCTAATATTGGATTAAGTTACTTTAGGAGAATATTTTTAAATATTAATTCACTACAAAATACATATAGAGTATTGTTTTAGTTTTTTCGATAATTTACAAAACATGCACGTAGTATAAGTCACAAAAGATTTAGTTATGATATTAAAATTGTCTCATAATATAGATTAAGTGGCATTAAGTGGCGGCTTTCATTTTTTCACTTAATTGACATGTTATTTAAGTGATAGTGATTTTTGTTCTGTCACAGCTAGCTTATTACCGACAAAGTAAATTAGTGTTATAAATTATCAGTATAGATAATTAGTGAAACGTACATAATGACAATCTTCCGGTAATAAAAATTATCAATATGATTTGTGATGTAAATTATAACTATATAAGTATTAACACTAACAATTTTTAAACATAATTTATGTCCTTCTTAGATTTGTTGAAGCTACTATAAATTTTCTGTCACTCATATATATTTAGCCATCAAATTTATGTTACCATTGTTATGTTGCCCTAATATATATATATATATATATTCTGTACTGATTTGAAAATGAGAGATTATGTGAATGTATAACACTTAATTTCAGCTACTTAGGAGAATGAATTAAACCTAACCAAGAATACTTAATTATAAGTTTAGGTTAATAAAGTCCAAATAGTCTCATGAAAGTACAGAAAATATATATATATATATATAAAACATAAAGTGGCCTTTGGTTTCAACTGTTGGAAATAAAAAAGAGTTGTACGAAAAGGCTTTAGAAACTTGTAAATTAGTATGCAGGGAAGCAACTCGTAAAGATTAATTAAAATGCTTGACGAACAAGATTAATTAAACTTGTAAATTAGTATGCAAGGAATGCAAGAAATTTTTTCTTTTGTTATTGATTTCAGATACTATTGATGAGATTCTTGATGTAAGAAATATATGCATTCATTAGTCTTTCTCAAAAGAAAAAGAGTTTTCACTCCACATATAATTATCTAAAACTCTAAAATTATATATATATATATATATATAATTCAAGCCAAATAGATTTGTGTGGAAGCAAATAAATCTGGGCCTCATGCCGCCACGAAACATGCATTTCGTCCATGATTAAATAGGAGTTCAAGGATGGTTGGGCCACAGTGGGTCATGCTTGTACAAGGACGCAAGCCAGGTGCAGTGGATCAAGGCCGATACTGGGTGGTACATGCCCCTTTTGGGTTTGCGTCTCTATTAGAAATCTACTTGTCGGGCGTACCGCGTACACAAACAACTTTCACACGCATGCCCTCCCCAAATTTAGGCCTTTGCTTCATTTCTTTTTCTAATATTACGCAATTATCTCCTTTTTTAATTTTACTAGCACTTAGTGCATGTTAGATGCTTATGCCTAAAATTATTTAATATATATTAAAATATTATGCAATTTTGATCTTTATGTATCTGATTATGATTAATATATATATATATATAATATAAGTACCTATACTAATATGAAAAGAAACGTCATTTTGTATCTAAAATGATAGCTTGAATACTTAATTTGCATACACTCTACTCTTTTTAACTATAGTCGTCCATCCACTGCTATTTTAAATAATATCTTAAATATACCTGAGGATTGCATACGCAATTACTAGTATACATAAAAAGAAATGCCATTTTTGTGTCTAAAATGACGATATGGAATAGGGATACCAACTTTATAATTTCAATTTTATCGTTCAACCATAACTTTCCACTACTCTTTTAACCAATAACAACACCTTTACTATCAGTTTTTTAATAATATTTTAGATAGATGCGAGAACCATGTGTACAATCACAAGTTATATATATATATATATATATATAAAGATAAACTAGTGAATTATAAATTTTTATTTGATTGTGAGCTGTTATTAACTAGGTTAAGTTAATATTAAGAGATATTTTAAGCATAGCACATAGAAACACACTACAATATAACTATCTCAAGGTCCCATAGATTATATTTAATATAGATTTTAACTCTTTCTTTGCATTTAATTTAAATAAAAAATGTATTAGTTCTTAAAAATATGTATATTGTCATATTGATTATCATTGAACCTGTACAGGTGAGTAATCAGCGAGATGAACTTATATAAGCAATTTACCACCAATATGGCGCTCTAGTGGTGAAGTTTTATCACTTCCATCTTGAACACTTGGGTTCGAACCTCACTAAGGATATAGAGCTCGTCACATATTGTGAGTGTATATATTATAAGCAGGCGATAGCTGACCTATAATGCTGGTTCGATGAGAAGTGGGGCTTTATTTACTGGTGTGTTGGTGGGGCTACGGTGATCAAGTTGGGCATTGTCCCAACGAGCTTCGGCGAAATGAACATTTTGTAGCGGTTGGATTCCCTTAGTTGGAGTAGCCACATCGGATTCTCTCAACCCAGCCTTTTTACTCATGAAAAAAAAAAAAAAAACTTATATGAGCAATTCAAATTCTTCGATTTTTTTATGTGGGCAGAGATGAGACTAAAGGGTACTATAAAATATAATATTAATTACAATTATTAATTATTTATAATTTAATAATTCACAGTTTTATATTAAAAAAAAAAAAAAGAAATAAACAGACAATATCATTTCGTTTCTTCCGTGTTAGTCTAGGAATCTAGATGCATGCTTGGGAGAGACATGAACACAATGATTAGATCTAAAGTATCTCAACTATGCCAAGCAGTATATTTAATTAATCAAGAAATATGATGGCCACGCCATAATATATACCTAAACATGTGAACTACAATTTAAAAAAAAAAAAGAAAAGGTAAATGATATTATTTTTTTAATACAAAATAAGATAAAATACACGTTTTAGTCGGGTTTATACATGGCATAAATAATACAAACTAGGCTTGAGTATGTCGAAACTCTCTTTAGTTCTTTGTTTCTAGTAATGGGATTGATGTGGCAATTTAATTTGTAAATTGCCTAAAAGACCAGAAAATTATAATTTATATCATTAACACTATAAAAAAAAAATAATACGAGGAACAAAAAAAATTATGTGGTAATGTGAAAATTATCATTAATAATAAATATTAGGTGAAAATAGCTCTAATTTTATCATTCAGTTGACATACTTGTCACTATATATGCATCACTAATTATAAATATTAACAATTTAAACATAATTTTTTTCATTATAAGTTTATTAAAATCGCTATTGTGATGAAATACATTTTTTTCTTTTTCACTTTCTTGTGTAGAGTTATTGATGATTTTCAAATTATCAATCATCTTACATCTATTTTTGCTATAGTACTATAATGAGTTTCAATATATATATATATATATTTAATGTTTTCGTGTGATCTTCATAAAATATTTCTTATAATATATTTTTTTTTTTTGTGAGGTAGAGAGAATAGCAGTGAGAAATGGAAATAAAACGCATACCTCTCTTTGTTATCCGTTTATCCTTTATAATATATTTAGATCTATGAAAAGAATCATATCTAACATATATACATTT
Source organism: Handroanthus guayacan (assembly GCA_014898755.1). Classification (NCBI taxonomy): domain Eukaryota; kingdom Viridiplantae; phylum Streptophyta; class Magnoliopsida; order Lamiales; family Bignoniaceae; genus Handroanthus; species Handroanthus guayacan. Next base: position 1,654,297 of record JACFYI010003776.1, read on the forward strand.
CTTATTAAGACATTGTAGTTCATTTCTCGCATCTCTATAGACTCTATTTGATTGTGTCGTCCATGGGATTAAGACAAACTACATTCGAAAATCAAGAAACGCAAAAATATGATGGAAGATCCAGATCAAGACAAAACTATTGTAACTTTAAACCAAACACAGACTATAAAGCTAATATAAATAGATATAATATTTGAAAAAAAAAAATAGATAATATATGCTCCTGGATCTGTAACTGAGTGAGTATAGTGACCCCTCAAAACAATTTGCTTGGCTAATAATAGAAAAGATGTTGACAAATATCATAATTTTGTACAATTAATTTTTTTAAGAGGTTTGGTTTTGGGGGTTGCCATCTTAAATATAAGCAATTATGAACCCCCATTTTATTCACCAACAGACAATGCATTCACCATGTTGACACGTCTCAGATTATCTGGAGCCCACATCAAATCAATACCAACCGTTGGATGACACTCATCCACCCCAGTCAACTATGGCATTAATGGGCCCAAAATAATTTAGTCATCAGGAAGAGACAAAAAGAGGACAGCAGCACATGGTACATGATGCACCTTTAGAGTACCTGATTACTCTTACTACAATGTAGACACATGTTATTTGCAAGTATGTGCAGTTTTAACAACCCTTTCGCTTCACTTTCTGCATCTTCTTCACGTTGTCACGAAGTCTTCAAATTATTAATCTTTTCTTGAAAACATAAATCTCCCATCTTTAAAGCAAAGAAGTGATTCCTAATTGAGAAGCCTAATCATAGTCATACACTTTGATTTCAAGAAAAGAACTCAAAAATATTCCTTCTCCAATTTTATCTTCCTTATGATCTGGTAAGTTTAGTTTTAGTTTCATCTTCTTGATATCTTCTTCATGCAATGCTCAGTTATATAATAATCGTTTTTGATTGTTTGACTGATGGGTCTTGTTTGTTGTGTGTAGATAGTTGAAAAGGTTTGTGCTTTCAAGCAAGTGGTTGTAGTTGAAAAATGGCGGGTGATATTGAAGAGCCTTTCAGGCTTAATTTCCAGGTACCCTTTTCTATTTCAGTTCAATTTAAAGATTTGGGATCTGTTTATGTGATACATTGTGTGATTTGATCTGAATGTTATGACGGTTTATGATAGGCAGGTTACTTATTTCTCTTTTGCAGTAACTTTCCTTTTTCTTTTCTTGGTGTTACGTGTTTTAGAGTGTTTTGTTGTGTGGTAGATGTAATGTTGTTTAGATTATGACAGTGGTAAATTTTCGGTTCAGCACTGATATTTGGTCATTAATGTTATTAGATCAGACTCCAAGTCTATGCTATCTTTGCTTTTGTAATCGAATCCATCTGTCACAACCTTTCCTAGGACTACAACAGCAATTATATATTAACATTTGTCCAATTTTTTTTTTGTGCCGCCAACTTATGTATATACTTTAAATTTACAGTTATCGCCTCAGAATTCATTTCCCAATGGAATAGTCCTTTGTTCTAATCATGGATCTGGATTTCTCTGCTGGTCTTGCTCCTTGGTCATTACTGACTGCTTCAAGTTTCATAAAAGATTGAAGAGATGCATTGTTCTGTAGCATTACATAGAATTTTTTCCAAATTACATGCTCTTTTGCTTTTGATGGTTCGAACTTACTCGTTAGAGGGTTTATTGCAACCTAAGTACTATTGAAGATCTATTTACTGGTCCCCCCTAATTATCCACCCCCTTTAAATGAGCAGGTAGATTCTTTTCGTTCTGGCTCTATCTCGTTCGGGAGGTATGAAAGTGAAGCTCTCTGTTGGGAAAGATGGTCGTCCTTTTCACACAACAGGTATCTTGAAGAGGTTGAGAAATATTCAAAGCCTGGTTCAGTTACAGAGAAAAAAGCATACTTTGAAGCCCATTTTAGAAAGAAGGGATTTCCTGGTCGGATTTCACCTGAATGCCGGAATGAAATCGAGTACCAAACCAGTGAAAATGACTTCTCTGAGAAGATGGGTTATGATGAGGACATTGATCGCACGCCAACCTTTGATGAAAGCCCGGATGGCTCAGTAAATGGAGGTGAAATAGAAGTAATTGGCGCATCATTTTACGAGCCTCAAATAGAACTTGTAAGTGAGAGTACCAAAAATGCGGAGAGTATATCCGGAGATGTGAAGGTTGAAGGAGCAGATGATGCTGAACATGCAAGTTCGCTTTCGATTAATTCTGAATCAGGGGTTGGAATGGAGGAGAGGCTCAATGGTGAGACAGACAATTTGGATACAAGCCATGTCTCGAATAATATTGATCCCAGTCGAAAAGATGATCAAGTTTCATCACTTGAGGTTTGTTGTTTTTTATATGTCCCCGCTCATATCTTGCTTTAAGTGTTTAAAGCTTGTGGGTACTGGTATCACGCACCATTAGCCAGAGATTAAATTTTAATTTTGGCTATGGTTGCATGGTCCTCTGATGGGATCTGCTTGTCCTTTACGTAAAGTCTAGATTTAGACGGGGTAATTCTAATGCAGGAAAAGGCTCCATCTGAGGATAAAAAGCCAAATTTGAAGCCCAGAGATAGTGTTGGACAGAGCGGAAGATTCACATCGAGAAATGCATCTAAGGGCTCAGAAAACAAAGCTAATAAAACAGTTTCATTGAGATCCAGACCTGAGAAGAAGACTTCAGAAGCTCCAAACAAATGTTCAATGCAAAAAACCCCAAAATACGAGGTTGCTTTTGCTTCTCTAGATGCTATTTAAGCCTTAAAATCACTAGAATATTTCCCATTTTTGTTAATTTTCCGGAATTTTTAACTTCTTGCTTCTTTTGTTTCATTTTTCTTTATAGAGAATTCCACACTATTATCTTGCTTTTCATAATCACTGAGTGGTCTTTTTTCTTACAGTCTGGTTCAAAGACAAAAGGAGTAAATGTGATCAATAGGTACCAACCTCTTTTTTTGTTAATTCGGTCAATAACTAGTTCATACTTCCATTATCATTTTGCTAAACTTTATATTTGTTTGATTGTAGCACTGGAAAAGAATTGATACGCGGAATTATTGTGGAGCCTCAGTCCTCCATATCTCAGAAGGCCTCCAGTAGAGTGCACCAAAGTGCAAACAGGTTCATAAGCAAATTAGTGAATTTCCAAAGTGTGTGTAGTGAGTTTATCTGATGCCTTGAATTAATTGATTCAGGGTAAAGCCAGCTGTTGGATCAACTGAGCCACACACGAGACAGGGTAGTTCTAGGTGTAGTTTCAAAAGCGATGAACGTGCACTGAGAAGGAAAGAGGTAAAAAGGATATTGTTCTGTCATGTAAAGATTTTTGAAATGGATGTATATGTTTTATGTTACTTATACAACCCCCCGCCCCCGCCCCCGCCGCCACAGTGTGAGAAGAAGTTAGAGGAGAAAATGCATGCAAAAGAACCTGAAATGAACCAACTTCAAGCAAAAACTCAGGTAATGTTATTTTTGAAAGCAGTCTTTACGAGCTTTTGAATAAGTGGGATTAAATTATGGAGTTTTCTTTCTTTTCCCATCATACTAATCAAGTATTCAAGTGACATAATTTTGGCTTTTGTAGGAGAAGACAAAAGCTGAGGCTAAGCAGTTGAGAAAAAGCCTCAGCTTCAAAGCTATACCCGTGCGTTCTTTCTATCGTGGAGCTTTACGTGAGCCAGATGTAAACAAGGTACCTCAAAGAATCTATAAAACACAAACTTTCCTGGCACGTTATAGTACTTTATACAAGATTAAACAGCTTTGCCTTTTGATTGAAATGTTTCATTGTCTTCGATTGAATTCTTTTTTTTTTTTTTTTAATAATCTTTCGCCAACTACACAAAATAAAAGCTTTATACTTTGGTTAAATGATAATATTTACACTTAAATTTTCTTTTTTCCCCTTAAATAATCACTATGAAAATACGTATGTATAAACTCTACCATTGGCATTACTGCTTAAACCCATCGTAAGAAAATGCAATTGATTCCCTTAATAAGTCCACAAGATAAAACTGGAATCTTATAGAGGCACTCATTTGGCTTTTGCATATTCACCAGGCTAAGGCCAGTAATACCAGACCACAAAATCTAAGTTCTAAGCCTTCGAATCCTGAAACTAGAACTTCCAAAGCGTCCCCATTAAGTTCGAAGGTGAGTTTAGAGCAAATCACTACAAAGACAACCGATCCACCACAGGTCTCAGGAACAACCAGCTGCCATTCAGCAGTGACTTCAGACAGCAGTGCATCATTCCCAAGCTAGAATACGTAGTCCAGTAAGTAGGAAGAATGATCAAGGAGAAGAGAAGCTGACAAGCTTATGCCAGAGTAAAGCACCCGAAGGTAACCAGAAGCAAAAGACGAGAACTGGTGGAACTACCTATACATCGTTCAGCAGTAGTTCAAGAACAAGTTGAATGGCCGTTGGTGTGTCCTCTTGAATATAGTGAAGATCTTGATGTAGATTGTCGCAGGGCACGACGTCGTCTTGGTTCCCTATGTTTCCTTGTTGTGATATAGAAGAAAAACACAAAAGGGATGATGTTACTCGTTGAGGTAAATCAATCTGAATCGCCTGCTTTTGTTTGTTGGTATGTTGTTATTTTGATGGTTTGCTTCCCCATCAGATGCAGCATGTGATGTACATGTTCTATGGACATTGATGTCAATTCCTATCATAAGTTAATGCAAAGCAACTAGAAGACACTTGTATGGAACTAAAGAGCTGGCTTATTTATCATATTATGGTGGAAATTTGTTAGTAGATCTCGTGGATAAGCACTTTAACTATGTTGTCAGTGTGGCCGTAGTTGTGACATCATGAATATTTTTCAATAGCAATTATAACATTAAAAATTATAATAAGCATTAGTCAAATGTATAAACTACTGGGAAAGTAGATAACATTATGGGAGATATGTATTTTATGTGTATGATCGGAGGATTGAGTGGTTGTTTCCATCTAAATAATTATCTATGCTATCATATTAGTGTAGATCTAAGTAATGTGTTTACAACTGCATTTCAAAGCAATAGTGCATTCTAATTTTATATGGAAGCGCTTGTTTAACTGATGGGAAAAATGTTTAATTAAGTGAATAATGGGATTGTTTTATGTAAATAATATTATTTTTACTAAAATTGTTTAAAGGATGGATACAAAATCATTTTTCATTTTGTAAATAAATGTATTTACAATTTTCTCAAACGTCACACCCTTTAACCCTTGATAATTTATCAAGCAAAATGTGCTTTTATACCGAGCAAAGTTATTATGCACAAGTTGATATTTTGAAAATAAATAGTGGATTGAGGCCTGTATATATTGTTAGGCATAGTGTTTGATATGAAAGATTGGTTGCAATTAAATCTCTATTTTTAGTCTCCATTTGATACGTGAGATTGTTATGTTATTGTTAAAATTCTAAACATGCCCCTAAAATTATTTTTTTAAAAAAAGGACAATATAGGAAATAAACATTTTAATCACTATAATTGCAACCAATCTCACCCCCAAGGTGAGAATCTCACTTAATTTTGCTACAGTGGCAAGCTTGGCCTTAATCTTGCGTCGGCCCATCACCATAATCTTGCATATCAAACGCAAGATTAAGTTCGACCGAGGCCACAATATATCCCAATCTGGGATATCAAACATGTCTCTGACCTAATGAACCACAGTAAACAAGCCCTAAGCATAATATTTTAACTACGTACTTTACATGAAGGACCTATTTGATATGATTTTGGAGTAATCCTATGAGGACTTGTTTACTTTAGTTAATGGGATAAATAAGTAATAGATAAAACACATGATTAAATGAATGATTGGATTAACAAATAATATCATGCTTACTTCAAATGATTAAAAGATGGATACAGAACCACATTTTATATTATAATTATTTTAAAAAGTAAAATTTGTTATTTGCGATCTGTTACTTCAAATTTCCATTGATAGGTCTACCTACCAAGGTATGGGCAAGTCAAAAGAAAGTCGGCCAGAAGGACTATTGAATCATACCCCCTCACCCTTGATAATTTATCAAGCAAAATGTGCTTTTATATTGGACCAAGCTATTATTCACGGTTTGATAGCATTGAAAGTAGATAATTAATTGCGGCCCATAGAATTGTATAACCTAATCAAGTGTAGTAAACAAGCTTTGTTAGGCTTAGTAAGTGTGTGCCTGTGACCTTGGCGAGAGTGACTTTAGACATGGGACTAAGTCTGCGGAAAAATACTCGATTAGTGAGATTGGAACGATCCCCTAAAAATGATTAAAAAAAATAAGCATAGTAAACAAGCTCTGACTGTTTTGTCCTTTATAAGTAATATGTTCTTCCACAATTATAAAATAATTTTTAATATATTTGGTCTACACAATAGTTTCAACAATCCTATTTTACTTCGAAACTTAGTGCTTCCATGGAGAGGGATAAATTATCTAATGGCCTTGAGGTGGGATTATTTATATATATATATATATATCCTGAATTTCAAGTTCTAAAAGCGGGTTGAAATAATAGGTACGGTTGAAGTGTTTATTATAATGCAAACCAAATATGTGATAACTCTTGACAAATGAATTTTATCAAATCATTTCTACCAAATCAAACTAGGCCGAAGGAAATTAGTGCAAAGCAGGCCAATAATCCTGTCCCAACAATTGCTCCCCTTTGAAATCAGTGACATATTTACTTGGCTCTCATCGACGTTAATAATAGGGTAGAGCCTTTGACGCTGCACTAAAATCTATAGCTGAATACAATTCAAATCTTAAATTTTCTTTTTTTTAAAAAAAAAAAAAGAAAAGAAAAAAGAGCACAATGTTTTAATTGATTTTTCACTGTGTTGGTAAACAATTACTTTAATTTCATATATAGTAATTAGAGAGATAGCATCTCTCAAACAAACAAAAAAAAAAGAAAGAAAGAAAGATAGATAGAAAAAAAAGAAAAAGAAAAAGAAAAAGAAAAAGAAAAAGAAAAAGAAAAAAAAGAAAAAGACAAAAGGAAAATAAAGATCCACTCTGTTGAAGCCTTAATTGCCGCGTTAAGTTAATTTGAGGCTAAATCAGCTCTTTCTGCACTTGTTAGCTGCGTGGCCCATGGTCAATAACTCATAGCACTATTTTTCTTCCTTTTCTTATTTTCTAAAGATTTTTTCTGCAAATATTTTGAGAAAATCTTTTAAGGATGTGTGAAATTGAAAAAGTAATTTCCTAATGAGTTGTAAAGTTTTTTCAACTTGTGTTGACAGATTAATTTGATATTTTCTTTTCAAGAATTATAATTGATTTTAATTAGTGCTTCTTTGCAAATATAAAATAAAAAAACAAGATTCTTTTTTTTTTAGAAAGAAGCAATTACATTCGATTATATATTAATATTGTTATATGAATATATTTTAAAAATTAAATTATGAACTAAACACAATTCAAATACTATAAACTATCATTCGCTAGATAAATACTATAATACAATAGACAAACACCCATAAATTGCCAGCGAGACTCCAACCTACATTTCCTTTATGGGAAGGGAAAATAGTATCATTCCATCTAGAGAATTGTGGTAATCAAGTTTTTGAAATAACTAGATCTACATTTTTTAAAGTAAAGTTGAATAATAGGGTGTCCCTTTGACAACACAATTATAAATTAGAAATATTTTGGTAAACTAATTTTGAAGTTAGCAAAATTAATGCAATTTCTAGCTAAATTAAGAAAATATATTTTTGAAACAGATGCAACCATTAGTTACTTCTCTAGGCTTGAGTGTTGAATTTTCAGATCTATCCAAAAGACAGTTAGCGGACGGCATCCCCTATTTCAAATGGTATTTTATCTCCTATTTCATACATTTAAATATATGTTATGTATATGACATTTATTAGTAAATATTTTTATAATATATGTGGGATGTATTTAAAAATATAAAATAGAAGATAAAACATTATTTGAAATAGAGAATCTCGTTTCGACAGTTAGGACTGATCGTATTAATTTCATAAACCTTTGAGTTGACATTATGACTCTCGGATAGGCCTGTCAATGGGT
>JACFYI010003776.1:1662453-1672467 GCA_014898755.1 Handroanthus guayacan
TCAACTTCAGTCCCCACCATTATTTATTAGCTTTTTTAAAGTGCTCGTTCAAAGGAAAAGGAAAGAACTGCGTCACTCTTTTTAGCCAAAGCCGCATTAATTTTGTAGCTAGAGTTAATTATAAACCTGGCTATAAATTGTTCATAGTAATATATTTTTTAGAATGAAAAATTATGAGTTTCAACTTTCCATTCGTAATTTATTCGAATAAGATCAAATTTGTAGCTAAAAGTTAGTTACAAAAACATGATCGATGAACAATTCTTGTATCAATTATAATTATCTCATAATCATATATGAGATTATCAATTCGATTCCCACCAAATGTGTATGGACTTTTTTATTTTTTTTATTTTTTACCGCATGATAATTTTGATTCTCTGTATATATGCTTGCTTATACTTATTAATGTATTTAATTTTTAAATGTAAAAAAATATTATATTAATGTATTTATGATGTAATAATTGAATTTTAACCATTTCTCTCCAAATATATATATATATATAATTATCTATACTATATATAAAGTGTGGGAGACAAATATAGTCATTTTTGGTAGTATATTTTCGTGTATTCTTTCTAAGTACCTTAATCTTAACTTACTCTAATAACCATCTACAACCTGATTCTCTTAATATTAAATTATGTATGTATTATATTAAAAATATTAATTACATTCTAATTATTAAATATATACAATGTTTATTATATGCACACGAATGTGTAATAAATGCTAGTATCGTGAAATATTTTAGTCATAAATCTTTATGAGAATCTTTATCGACTCCTTAGCCATAACTATAATATTGCACTTGTATTAAGAAACCACGAATTTTTCATCTAATTAGAACCAAAAAAAAAAAAAAAAAAAAAGTTGTACTATTTTTGGTTTTTCTTTTTCTTTTTTGGCTTTTGCAAAGAAGGGAACAGTATGAAAGTAGCTTTTCCCTTTTTCTTTTGTGGACAGAGGAATATTGTGCTAATTAATAAATTATATCTTTGCCATTATTTTACTATACTTTCAATCCACGCCAATTTAATGTCCAATCTGCAACTTCGGTCAGATAACCTCAAACTGTTCGACTTTATATTAATTTTTTTAAAATGTTGATACTATAAAAGTTTCAAAGCAGAGCATTTGTTGTATTAATTTTTTAATACTGTCGATATACTTTTCGAAAAGATTAACATAGTTTAACATTTGGTAATGCTCTTGAAAAATGGTCAAATTGTTCGTTATATAGTATTGGATATCAAATTTTGATTGGACGTAGTATTCACAAAATAAAACAAGTATATATATATATATATATAAATGAGTTAACTATTGATTGAATCAATTATAGAAGTAATTACCTCAAAACCCCCCGAAATTTACCATAATTATAAAAATACCCTTCTAAGTTTGAATAATTACTACTAAATCCCCTACTATACAATTTCACTAATATAAAATTACAATAATATCTCCTAAATGCATGCATATATTAGGAGTATAACAGTAACTATCTAAACCTCAAGAAGTGTAATCGTAATTGTTCAAATATTAGGAGATATTTGGTAATTATACCAAACTTCAAGGATCGTTAATTATATAAATGCTAGGCTAAGGCACGCGATGTAACATATATGTCGGCTAAAAATAACTGTTTAAAGAAAGAAAACGAAACTATATTTTCAATTTGTCTCTCCCGTGAATTAATATAATTCTTTTTCCTGATGAGTAATATGTTCAATTGCATCTAATTGGACCACGAATCATATGTACGATAGATGATTCTTGAACTCTCTTGAGTGACAATTTTTTAAATTAAACCGAAATTCAGACAGCTATCCAAATTGATGATGCAATCAAGTACGTAGGAAACTCTAACAAACGATTAAATAAATAAATAAATAAATAGCGACATAAATTGTAAATCCACAATAATTACATTATCAAACTTAAGCGCCAAGACTGTTGATGGGCTTGATGCCATCATCATCATCAAGATTTTCCTGACCCTTTCTATATCATCACGCCCACGGCATAAAAAGAAAAGAAAAGAAAAGGAAAAAGGAAAAGAAAAACAACTTAATCTTGCAATAATAAGATAGCTAATTAATTCTGGGCCATAACATTCTAATAATCATTACATGAATTCAGATGATGTGTAACAAAACAACCCTTCTACAAGAATTCTTGTACTAATGGAATACAAAATTATAGAAAATAGTTAACAGAGGAAATATAATGACAATAGTTCTTGATCCTATAAGAGCACTTGATGAAGACTGATCTTGGTGGAGTGGCTTTCGGTAGTAATAAGGAAACCAAGGCAGCACAGGATCCGGCGGCGGTTGCGTGGCACCATAAAAGGAAGGCGGCGGAGGAAATGGAAAGTATCCGGCCGTCGGAGGGGTAGTGGAAATTGGAGGGGAGAAAGAAGCCGGAGGGGTGGTGGGAACTGGTGGCGTTGTGGTGGCCGGTGGGTTGTTTCCGGGACCGGTGGGTGGCGGATAACATGGATATGGGCACTCTTGCGCCGTCGTGGTGGCCGGAAAGTTGAGAATTGTTGAGAGGAGGGCGAGTGTCAAGAGTAGCTTGTGCAGTTTGGATGCCATTGGCTGTGGTTGGAGAAGGAAGGAAAGAGAGGTGAGTGAAGACTAAGTGAGTAGTCGTGACTCGTGAGGGGGGAGTGGGTGTCCTTTTTCGGTTTAGGAGAGAGTTTGATGAAGTTTTGTTATGACCAAAGTTGGTAGGGTAGAACTAAAAGTAAAGGCTAAGGTAACTTATGAGCATCTTTCGTCATGGTGATCAAGGTGATAGAAAGATGGTAATGTGAAGATTTCTTTTTCTTAATAAACAACATGTTAGGTCGGGAGAACTCGATGTGATTACTCCAATTAAGGGAATTCAATCGTTACAGAATGTTCCTTTTATTATAACTTGCTAGAACTAAGCCCAACTTGGTAATGTAAAGATTTCATGATTAAGAGGTTTGAGTTCTAATTTTATTAATGTGGATGACTTTTCATTGCATAGTAATTTTATTTTTCTATTGCATAGTTATTGTAATTGTTTGTTTTATAAGTGACTGTACTTAATCCTGATTATGAGTGCATTTGATTATATAATGATAGAATGTAATTATCGAATAGAAAAAAATGATGAAAGATTTGACATTATTTATTCTAATTGATTTGAGAAGTTGAGCTAATGCTTGGAATAACTTTGGATATTGAGTTATATGCTTTTTCTTCGGGGTAGGAATAATTTCTTTGGAAAAGTCTCCCCACGCTCCCCAATCTCATTTAATTTGTACCAATTTGCATATGAATTTATATAAAATTTTCTATTAATTAGAGTTAACAGCAATGTTGGGATATACTTTATATTATAATTTAAGAATAGCCTGCTCTCAATATTCTTAATGTTTCATTCAAATAAGTTAAATAAGAAAAATTATATATTCTGATTCACAATTGAAATTTATTTATAAAAAAGATAATTAATACACTTGCATTTATTTATAATGTAAAATAATTAAAAAAAAAAAATGAAATCCCCTCAAAAGGATTGAACTACGTGATCAGATGCGTGTTCCTTTAGATTTAATTGTGTTACATTAAAAATAATTTTCAAATAATTTAAAGCAAGATATAAGAATAATATAAAAATATAAGTCATGTCTTTGCTCCCATACATTTATATTATATTGTACATCTACATAGTTGATGCTTTTCATATTTTTTACTTACTCTGGGTTTTCAAGGAGACCCAAAAAAAAAAAAAAGAAATATAATTAATTTTCATTCCATATTTATATGCTTACAAGTCATGTATACTTTTAATTATGTACCTTAATTTAGATTAATTTAAAAAACAAAAATTTGAACAAATTTCATTCATGAGATTTTGAAATGAAGAGTTCAAATAAGATCTTCCATAGATAATTAAAAGAAAACAAAATTGCAATATTATTTAATATGTGAACGGATACTATTATAAGAGAAAAAAGAGTTTCAAGAATAAGATATGAAATTAAAATGTCATTTTTAGCTTAGCCGCGCCATCCATGTGCACACTTAATTATTGGTATATGCAGCCACCGTATGGTTCCCTGGACCCGCTGTCATCTGCCACTCTAAATTCGTGGTTATTCTTCCCACCTATAAAATACAATTAGACCGTACTTAATTAGTGATTGTACTCATTTAGCTACCGAATAAACATAATTACACTTAAGTTTTATTTAATAGCTCTTATTAGTAGGTAGGCCCAATAGCTCAAGAATTAGCCTAATAGTTTAAAAAAAAAATGAAGCCACCAGTTTACCCTTGTAACAAGCGAAAATTTCCATATACTTCCAATTCTATGTCTTTTCAAGGTTGAATGGAACTAGCTCGATCTGACTAATGACCTACTTGATTTCAATGAATCAATGTGGAAGGACCTAACATTTAATGATGCTAACTACAGTATCTAACACTTTTGAATCAGATTAGTCTCACATCAATAAGAATGGAATAAATATGTCTATCTGACAGATTTTAATCTTGAGTGTCATGACTTGCATTTTGTTTCTTTTGACCATGTTTTATTTTCATTATACTACCCAACATAGAGATAGGTGGCTCTTCCCGAAAGCTCCAGTGATCTTAATTGTATCTTTTGATTTCGTATCAAGAATTGCCTATCAATTATATATACTCAACCTCAATTTACGCCCTTTTCATGTTTTACAAATAAATCAATCTAGTAGTCTTTTTGAACGAACTTGATTAGATATTATCATACTAAACCCATTAAAGAAAGTTTACTTATTCAATATATAATTTGAAATATAAGCATAGATGGAAACCTATTTTTCTAACATCCTATCAACTTCGGATAATGTTCTCAAGGCATGATTAGGACAAGAGCCATAAATCCCAATTCTATTTATACTCAAATTTTATTTTGCTAATATGTGTGCTTGTTTATTTTTAATTCCATGTGCGTTCTAGTCTTCTAGAGTAGGCCAATTTCCGTTCCACCTTCTACGACACGGCGCATGAAAAGCACGTTGCAAGGATGGTTAGAAACTAGAAAGTCTACTAATGCTGTTAAATAACATATGCCCCCCTTGGCCCGCATCTTTGTTTTTAAATTTCTACCAAAGAGAAAATAAAAGAATATAGTACTCTACATGATTTCTTTTCCCTTTATATTTTACACGAAAAAAATAATAAAAATGCAAAAGCACCTAAAAAGAAAATATAGTCGTAATTTGTCTTTCAGGGCTTCGTATTGAAAATTGGGAATTTATAGGCACCATCAAATGGAGAACAACGGAAGAGTTGTTTTTACATTTACTTTGGATAATTGGTAATTAATTGTCATATAAAATGTGAAACATCTATGAAGGAATATAAATCCAACGAATCGGATTAATGGGTCACGTGCAAGTTGCTATTGGATCTAGCTAGTTAATACAGAAAAGAAAGAAAAGAAGGAAAAAAATAAACCCTTGAGTGAAATCGTTATTAAATGTAACTAGTGGGGATAATTTGATCCTTTCGGCCATGGCCCATAACTAATCTTTCGTACCCTTTTCTTAATTTTTTTGTGCGAAAAATCATTCGTACCAATTCGCGTAGCATATTGACCATGCGATGTTAACTAATTAATCCTCTAAACCCCCTTGTCACGTTAAAGAAAAAAAAAACCCTAAGATAAAAACTAAAAAAAATGAATAAATAAATAAATGATCTTTTTTGAATGGTGTATTCAAATGGTAACATGGATAGAATACAAAAACTGTGGGACTAGGAAATGTGGTTATTTTACAAGTTGCTTTTCCGACAATAAAGCTCTGAAAGCAAGAATTGGGATCCATGCGAAATGCAGATCCCTGATTCCATGTTTCTCCAAACATGTCCCAAGTCCAAAATCCACGGCTACTGCACCAACTCGTCCCACTACTCAATTAAAATCCTTTCGTGGATCCAGGGCTTAATTGAGGTTTCGCTGCCTTCCAACCATTCAAGTACTCGCCCAAAATCTCACGCCTGTTTCATACAGTCTACATATTACCAGAAAAAATAAATAAATAAATAAAATTTTTTTAAAAAAATAAAGAATTCCTTAATCTCAAAGACACCCAATCTTAATGATGTGTACATGTGAATGTAGATAATAGTACTTGTACGACTGTTGGAAAATCAAACCATGGAAAGTTAGACGTATCATAAACGCCAACCTTTTTTATTTTTATTTTTATTTTGATAAGATTCATAAACGCCAACTTGAATAAAGGCTGCTTTTTGTTCTTTAACTTTTTTTCCCCTTTTTTTTTTTTTTTTGAAGGGTATAGTTGTTTATACAGTAAGCAAGTATTACAAAATAATTGAATTTCGGCAACCAAAAATATTAACAGTCATTGTGAAAGTAGTGGTCTATAATCCAAACTTAATAGTTATAGTAAAAGCAGTAGTTAATAATTCAAAATTTATGTGGTAAAAATATCCACCATGGTTATATGCCATTATAGATTTTTTGCAATCTCACTAAAGTTACACATTATTGCTGTGATAAAAGCATATTGCTAAATCCTTTCCACCATAACTGTTTTCTATTAGCATCAATTTTCAGCTGCGATAATTTTTTCAAATTTCTTATGGGGAAGGAAACTACATATAATTGCTGCGTTTAAGGCATAGTACTGAATCCTTTCCACCACAACTACTTTCTATTAACATTAACTCTCAACTGTAATAATTTTTTCAAATTTCTTATGGTGAAGGAAGTTGCGAGTATTTAATTAATTTATAAGGAAACAATTATTATAGACACTTAACAGCAATGCAATGATATGATGCAAGGCAATATTTAAAGGAAAAAAATGAGATAAATAGTAAAAAAAAAAATGGCAATAAATATACGAGCTTTTTCTCTGAATTTGATTGTTCACAAACTTTAATGTAATTGTGGGTTGTTATGGACGGTAACCCATAACAACCCACCAACTCGAGAGTTAAGTCTATTTAATTAAGATCCTTAAAAGCTAATTAAAGTCACAAGCGGAAAAAGGAACCCGAGAAAAAGGTATAATTAGGTGAACTTTCTGTTCACTTTCCTATGAAAGACAAGCAGAAGGGACAGCAAAGTCGTAATCTTGGATAATATAGTATTTTTAAATACACTTAATTCCGTGAAAAGTTGGGGCAAAAAAAAAAAGAAACTAAAATTGGACTCATTTTCTATGTCACCACAGCATGTCACTTTATATTTCCTATATATAATTGGTACTTTATATATATATATAAAGTATTATATATTTATTATTTACGAAGTGAAATGAAATATATGGCGCATGGAACATAAATCGGAAAACATGATCCAAAATGATTTGATGAATACCTATTTATTAAGTTAGTCCAAGATATGAGAGAGACTGAGAAACTGAGTGGCCAAAAAAGTAATTTAATAAAATATGAGAATTATTCGAAACCTTCCTCTGATCAAGCCAAATTCAGAAAATTTTCTTCCCTTTCTCTAAATTTGGTTGTTTCTACAAAAAGATATATATACATAATCTGGATAAAAGATAACAAACTTTAACCTAATGGTGAGTTGTTATAAATGGTAGCTCTTGACAATCAACTGATTGGACAATTATTTAAGTCTTGTTAATTAAGATTCTTAAAAAGCTAAAGCCATAAGCTGCAAAACGAACCGGAAAAGTAAATAATTAGGTGAATTTTCTCCACTTTCATATGAAAGACAATTAGACAAGGAAATGGACAGCAATATCATTATCTTGGAAAATGTTTTATTTTTATTTACATTCCCATTAAAAGTTGAAAATAACACCAAAGTTGGAGTCATTTTCTACCTTTCGTTAAGTTGACCCACATAAAGTCATCTTGTATTTCGTATTTTAGAAATTAATTTTGTATTTTTCATTTTATATTATAAATAAGCATGAAGGCTGTGAAATATTTTTGTGAGTAGATATTTAATTATGGCTAGCATATATTTGTTATTTATGTAATGAATGAGACATACATATGGCGAAATGTAAATAGAAAAACATAATTCAAAATGATTGGACAATACCCATTCACGAAGTTAGTATAAGATGTGAGAGAAAGGAAAAAAAAATGAATGGCAAAAAGTACTTTTGTAATATATGAGAATTGCATGGTAAAATGAATTGCTCCTATAATCATATGTTGTTATGTAAGAAATTACTCACCTATTTAATGATCAAATGATATTTATCTCTCAAAAAAAGAAAAAGGAAAAAAAAAAAGTAAGTAAGAAAACGACCGCAATAAAAGAATATTTGCAGAATTTATTGCTAACAGTAAATTGAAAAGAAACCTAAAAAATTATAGGATTAATATAATCATATTCCAAACTAATTATATGATGCTCTTTTACAAAAGTTTGCACCAATAGCTAATAATGAATTAAATTAAGCTAATAAGCGAGGTTTTGTCCAAAACGAACCGGAAAATAAATAATTAGGTGAACTTTCTCTTCACTTTGCTATCAAAGACAAGGAAATGGACAGCAATGTCATGATCTTGGAAAATGTCTTTTTTTCATTTAAATTTTCCATTAAAAGTTGAAAATAACACTAAAATTGGACTCATTTTCTACCTTCCGCTGAGTTCACCCAAATAAAGTCATCTTGTATTTCGTATTTTATAAATTAATATTTCATTTTTCATTTTATATTATAAATAAGCATGAAGGCTGTAAAATATTTTTGTGAATAGATATTTAATTATGGATCGGATCGCATATATTTGTTATTTATGAAATGAAACGAAACATATATATGGCAAAATGCAAATAGAAAAACATAATTCAAAATGATTGGACAATACCCATTCATTAAGTTAGTGTAAGATGTAAGAGAAATGAAAAAATGAATGGCAAAATAGTACTTTCCTAATATATATATATATATATGAGAATTACATGGTCAAATGAATTGATCCTATATATAATCATATGTTGATATGTAAGAAATTACTCACCTATTTAATAATCAAATGATATTTATCTCTAAAAAAAAAGAAAAAAAAAAGTAAGTAAGAAAACGACCACAATAAAAGAATATTTGCAGAATTTATAGCTAATAGTAAATTGAAAAGAAACCTAAAATATTATAGGATCAATCTTATTCCAAACTAATTATATGATGCACTTTTACAAAATTGTATGCCAATAGCTAATAGTGAATTAAATTCAACTAATATAACGAGGTTTCGTCCAAATGAAAAGGTTGATATCATAAATCTCTATAATTAAGCTATATTGAGTAATTCAAATTCCATTAAATTGTGCGAATTAATTCACATTAAATATGCACTTTAATTCAAAAATATTTACTTACTTTTTTGTTACATTTTTAATATAATCAGTTCAAAAATATAATGGTTCATCTAAAATAATTTGAAAAAAAAAATGTCTAAAATAAATTTGAGTACAGCACCAAAACTTCAATTATTGCACTTCTTTTGCAACAAATATATAAAGTGATCTTTCTATATAAAAAGGGTAAAAATAAAGCAAAAAAACAAAAACATTGCATGAAAAAATTATTGCATGCTTGAAAAAATTAATGTGACTCATCCCATTCCATTACCATAACTAATTTGTTTTAACATCAAATCAAACGAAAATTATGTTCGCTAATGTGTCAAGTTCCACCATTAGATTCCCATAACCATAATAGACCACCAAGAAGATAGAGCAAAGTATGCACCAACCAATTATCAAACTCCAACGATTAAATAATCCAATACTCTAGAGTATAGGGTAGGGGTAGGATTAGGCATTTTTAATAAATAATCGAGTGGAAAAAGTGCAATGGACCTTCTTAGTTGATGAACCACTCTAATGCATGTTGGCTTAACACCTCAATGTAGCTTTTTATGAAATGGGCCCCATAATTTGGTGAAATCAAAGTTGATCTCATCTTCTTTCCAAAGCTGACAAATTCTGACATCAAAATCAGATGATAAGATGGGC
>JACFYI010003776.1:1680407-1696679 GCA_014898755.1 Handroanthus guayacan
AGCCTGGAATTTTTGCCAAGCTCGGCTCGAGCTCGGCTCGTTTACAGCCCTAAATGTGACTCCTATTAGTGTGTGGAACTTCGTTTATTGTGTGGCAGGTCATTGAAAATTCCACTATTATTATCCACTGGGCTGTTAAAAATTTTCTTTATTATTGTATTGATTTTTTATTATTATTGTTCATGCATTATTTGTAATAGCATTTACTGCACATTCGATATATATGCATAAAATAATAATTATATATCTCATATATATTAACATATAATACAGAGTTGATTTGTGGCATTTTGTAATTAGAATATGATCAATAAATTTAATATAAGTATGCACATAATTTAATATAAATAGTTAAATTACTGAATAGATTTTTATTATGTGCTTTATAAACAATGTGATGTTTTGAATAAAAAATACCCCTCAAAGACATTGAAGTTTGACTAAATTATAAAAGGAGTTTTGTGATTTGATAAATTATAATAACATTTCCTACATTTAGTCCAGTTAAAAAAATTTAATGAAACTTCTATAACATTATTATTAAATCTATCCCTTGAAAATTTAACACATTAATTAAGAAATTATAAGTAGACCGCTACTTATTATGTGTTACTCATAGATTAATTTTTCTTTTATCAAAGAATTTTAAACTTGAAATAATCATATCTGTCAGGAATTCTGCAAACATTCAAGTTCTTTCAATTTTAACAAAAATAAAGAAAAATAAAAAAAGGCAAAAATGCATGCTTAGTATATTTTTCCCTAGATATTTTTAATTTTATCTTTTGAAGCAAAATAGTTCCTCTTTTCATTTAACTATTTAACATTAATCTTATTGGGGAAATGTGATTTTTCAATTACTATTCTAAGAATTATCAATTTCAAATCATAATTATGTACTAAAACAATATTTTTATTACTTTTAATAATCATGCAAAAAAATTCATACTTAAGTCTTAATTGGATAAATACCCCAAGCCAATAGTCTTCGTGAGGAGATATTTTGATGGGAAATTCCTCCCCCTCCTTAGAGCTTCTGATTTGCCAATTGTTACTTCCGTAGATGGACCCACTTGTGAAGAAAAGTATAAGTTCCACGTAAACAAAGATTAAGACAATCTTATATAGCCACTTTAGATAAATATATGTTTTAATAAACATTTATATGTGAAAAGGCAACCTTAAGTGCTGATTTTAGATAACAAATAGGATGTTTGGATATTTCAATTTCACATCGAAATTATCTAGAAGAATCCCCTTGCCTCTCGTTTTATTTATTTTCTTTAAAACAATATAATAAACAAAATTTCTTTTATATCGAGGAAAGGCGTTTCAAGTACCTTTAACCTTATTGATGAGGAGGATGAGGAAGAGGTGAGTCTTATGATATTGACGATGAAGATGATGATCTTGCATTTGGTTTTGAGTGGAGACTGATGAGAAAGACATATTATATTTTTTTTATTGTTGTTTGTGCATTCCGTTATCATTAATTTCTCCATAAAAAGATACTTTCATTGATATTTGAGTGTAGAAAAAATTCATGTATTGTTTTATCATTTAATATATTTTTGAAATTTATTGCACTGTATATGCTTAATGTTTTTTTAACTATTGCCTAATTCTTCCTACGATTTGGATAATTATCATTATATTCTTTGAAATTTGAATAATTATTATTATATCTCTCGAAAATTCTAAACGTTACAAGTAGACCTCCCGAATAAGGAGGTAATTGTAATTAGGCAACGTTCAGAGTGAGTAATGAACTGAACTATACTGTACGGGATATAATGATAATTACTCAAATTTCGGAGAATGTTTTGTTAATTATGGTATACCTCAGGGAGTGCAGAGGTAATTATCCCATAAAATTATCAACCTACATTTTATTTTCATTTAAGCAACCCTGACTTCATGGGTGATCTCTAATAAAAATAAACAATCGAATAACATTTTAAATCCTCCACTTCAAATTCACTACTTTATATTTTTATAAGAAATTTTTTTATACACTTGACACGTATTTAGATCATGAAATAACAAATAAAACATCACTTTAAAGTCAAGGATTAAATGGCAAAGAAAACGGCATGCCTACCCCAATCAATCATAATAAACAAAACCCTACGCACGTAGAGTTTGGGGTAATAGTTTTAATTGTTACAGCAAGCCAATACAATGCGCTTCTAGTTATTTTACATATCTATATTTCATTTCGATTTATTAGTCACAATCGCTACGAAAGAATTAAATTTTGGCAATTGAAAAATTTATAATTATGATAAAAATAATATTCAATGATAAAAAAATAATAAGAAGAAATGTGATGAAAGTGGTAGTCAAGCATCTAAAATTAACAAGGTAAAATATCATTTATCATTATCTACAATGAGGTGAAACCATCCACCAATAACTATATGCTGTGATAAATTTTTCATAATTCTGACTAAAGCTATAAGTCATTGCCATAGTGAATGTATAGCAAATAATTTTTTACTATCTATCTATTTTTAACCTACGATAATTGTTCAAATTTTTTATAGTGAATGTTCTATAATTTTTTCATTTTTATGTAATGTTTGAGTCAGTGGCATGTTACGATATGACCCCATAATTGGTACCTTTAGCCATTCATAAAAATGAATTAATATTTCATCTTTGCCATTTTGTTGTTTAGAAATTAACTAGTAATTTTCCAAATACTTTTATATATCTTTTACAACATGTTAATCATTGCAGTTCCCATAGAGAGATGGCGAAGTATTAAAATTTTGTAAGAATATAATAAAATTGCAATACTGTTAATAAAAAGTCGATGAGCCTTTGTCACAGTGACAAAGTGCAAGTTTCATAATCAAGAGGTAATGAATTCGATTATCACCGGTAGCGTGTGAGTTTTCTTGTAGCACATGTTAGCTTTCATTCAATTGTATAATAGTTTGGAGGATTTTTCTTTTATTTTGATTTTGTATGTATTGAAATATTTATATAAATGTATTGATAATGTATTGTTTACATGTAATAGTTTCTATAGAAAAAAGTCGAATTTATTTTAGACTAAGGATGTAATTATACCCACCAGCCACCAGGCCTTGTTATTTGGATTTATTTATAAAACTTTGGAATCCAACCCAACAAAATTATTTAAACTGGGTTGGGCTCTCGATTCCAAGTCCACATTCCCACCCCTTATTCTAAATCATTGCACTTTTAGAATTCTAGTGGAAAACAACTTGTATTAAGAGCTATCTATCTATATCTTCATTATCAAAAACTTATAATTTTCACACTTTTCTTCTTGTCTTTTTATTATATTTAGAGTTAAATCGTCCGACACCCTTATTATATATTTTATATTATGTTAAAAAGTACTTCATCCTGAAAAAAAAAATATTGAAATAAATAGTTTCGTAGGGAAAAAGCTAAAATGGAAAAAAAAATAAAATCTTTGGAACACAATTATATTATTGAAAAACATAACCCCAATCTTGCCCGGCAACCCAAGTCCATCGACTACATAAATCCATAGTCCAAACCCAATCATCCGTATCATAATCGAAACATGGTCAAACAAATCCTACTGATACTCATCCTCGTTTTCCTCGCCGCCCCAACTCACTGCCGGAAGCGTCATGTCATCGACATCCGGTGGCCGAACCTCTATCCGGAGTCCTTCACCTGGGATCCAAAATCCGATCACTTCATCGCCGGCTCCCTTCGCCGCCCACAGCTCATCTCCGTCTCCGACGCCGGCGTTGTCTCCGCCCTCCTATCCGACGATTCTCTCCCCTCCAACTCCTCATTCGTCGGCATCTCGCTTGATCCACGCCTCCACCGCCTCCTCGTCGTTGTCCGTGGCTTCTCCCCTCCCTTCTCCGCCCTCGTCTCCTACGATCTGCCCACCTTCCGCCAGCTCTTCCTCACCCCACTCGACGACCTTCTTCCTTCCGCCATCGGCGCGAACGACGTGGCAGTAGATTACTCCGGCAACGCTTACGTCACCGACTCAGCCAATGACGTCATCTTCAAAGTCACCGAACAAGGCAAGGCGACCATCCTGTCCAGATCCCAGGTCTTTAAATCTTACCCTGTGGTGGACCGCACCGTACCATATCACAACTGCGGATTAAACGGGGTCATTTACAACCCAAAAGGTTATCTGTTGGTAACTCAGTCAAACACGGGTAAACTGTTTAAAGTCAGCGTTGACGACGGAGCGGCGAGGCTGGTGATTCTGAATAAGGATTTAACGGCGGCCGACGGCATCGCCGTCAGGGGCGACGGCGTCGTTTTGGTGGTGTCGCAGGATAAGCTGTATTTCCTCAAGAGTCAAGATAGTTGGAGCGAGGGAGTGGTGTTTGACGAAACTGCCCTTGAGGAGGAGAGGCACGCCAGCGCTGTGTCAGTTGGGGCGGAGGACAGGGTCTATGTCTTGTATGGGCATATCAACGAGGGCATGATGGGGAATACAGAAAGGGAGGAATTTAGCATAGTGGAAGTGGAGTCAGAAAAGGAGAGTAAAGAAGAGAACGTGTGGATTTTTGTGTTGATCGGTGTGGGTTTAGTTTATTTCTTGATTTGGAGATTCCAAATGAGACAACTTGTGCAGGATATGAACAAGAAAACTGCATGATTTTCTCTTTTTTTTTGTTGGGGGGGGGTTTCCACTAGTAGATTTTGTGTTTGTTAGGAAAAAAGAAAAGGAAGAGTATTAATTGATTTCGTTTATTTTGGTTCATCAATGCCTGCATTTCTCTAGCACATTTGACTGATACAGAATTTGTTTATATACAAGCACAAAAGATTATGTGTGAAACTCATTCATTTCAGCTGAATAAACCTCTGTGGATGTCATGATATTGTTAATTCTTGATGAACCTTCATTATTCATGCGTTCAATTTCCAGCACAGATACAATTATAAATATTACAGCATTATTCTGGATGTCACCCGGTATATAGCTCCTTGGATTATGACTGTTTGATCATACATGGCAATGTTCTGTTTCGCATTATGAACTGTTTGATCATACATAGCAATGTTCTGTTTCGCATTACAACACGGATATATTAACCCAAAAGCTCATATACCCAAGTGGACAACATTGAACTTCCCAAACAGTTCCCATCACGGGAAAATGGTCTCCGCAGTTTTACCATTTATGATATTTGGAAGTGCTGGAAAAGAGGGCTCCTCAATTTGGGGTACAGTGGGCTGTTGAGGTGTAGCTGCGGGCTTTTTTCCTTCTCCTCCATCTTTTAGCTTTGCCTTATTTTCCTCGGTTTCGTTCTTGAGCTTTGGCATCTGGTCTTCCACTTCATCTTTTTGTTTCTTCTCATTGCCACCATTTTTGAGTGTCGGCTTCTTGTCTTCGACTTCATCTTTTGGTTTCTTCTCTTGGCCTTCATCTTTTGGCCTAGACAAGCCAGCCTTTTGCCTCAACTCTTCAAGTTTCTCCAAAATCTTCTGCCTCATGGTGGCATTTCTAGTGCGTGCTTCAGCAGATGCTGGCAAGAGAAGAGGGAGTAAACTTAGAGATGTTGCCGTTAACTGCATCATTTCCCGCCTGGAGGTGGCACTGAAGCTTTCTTGCAACAATGGTTTCTCCTTTCCTTTCACCTGCAAGCAATCAAGATGTTTATGCACAAGTTATGGCTGTGAGAAGTTGAGTAGATCTAATCAATTGTAGCTTAAAACTTTGAGATTCACAATCCTATATATGTGTATTTAACTTGAATCCTTTTGTTAGTGGTAAAGAAATATCAAGCCTAATCAGGGGACAACGTCCATGCAGATAAAAACCATGGAAACACATTTTAGCTATCCTCTGATGATTAGTTTGCAAGAAAGATGAAATATAATGGCCAGTAGCAGCCATAACAGTAGTGGATGGTGGAACAGATTGCATTAATGCATTTTGACGTGCAATATTGCGGTCATGGTTCTGTGGAATCGGATCAACTGACTCCAAAATTCCCTGAAGTTTATGTATACTGTCATATACATGTAACGTTACAGACAAAGGCTAGAGAACACAGGAAAGTGGAATCAGGCGGCTCCTTATTCATCATTAGGCTGTGTATTATGAAGTCAGGTATGACTTTAGAATGGATTAATATATTCTTCAAAATACCTCTTAGGTATCTCTACAACCCTACCTCATTCTTCACCATGCAATCACTTAGGGCCCAGCACTGATAATCCGAGCTCTTTCCCTCTCGCCGAATGACGCTTCTCTTCCATTGTCTAACTGACTAGCCTTAACCCTGTCATTTAAAGGTCGTGTCTGGTATTTAGAGTTTGCCCCGGATTTGGCGGTGCTCTAGTAGCTCGCGCGGATGCTTTACTCCTAGATTTTCAGCCAACTAATGTGTATCAATGTATTGCTCTAGATTCGAGCGGCATTTGACCCCTAACTGCTACTCTACTACAGATTCTCCAACATCGGTGTTCTTTGTGACTCAGCATGTACAAAACATGACACCTTCTGCACCAAGATACTCAGCTGAAAACATTAAGGGTACCAGTATGCATTTAAAGCAAACCGATCAGAGAACTGCCTATGAAATTTTAACAAAGACAACTTACTTACAGCCCATTATTTGAAAGCATTTTCTTTCTGGTTTTCTCAAGAAAACAACACTAGCAATCCTACGAGCATACATTGGAACATCAGTGCACGCAAAGCTGTGGATAACATAATTGTTGGGATCTAGGTAAAGATTGAAAATCTGAACAATTCAATATGCAACCCTTAATGGATGAAGCTATTTCATGTCTCCATGTATTCACATGCAAAAAATTTACAGATAATTCATAAAAATACCAAGCAAATATAACACTAGAGAAATAACTTGATTTGTATGATGTCAATAATAATTTTTTGGTACGCCCAGAAATTCTGATAGTACCAAAACCTCTCACAGAACAATCACATGTCAAATAAGACTGTAGTCTGTAACCTGTAGCCTAATACTTGATTACAATTAAATAAAAACAGTCTGTCCAATGCTGCCATCAAAATGGTGATGGGATGCAACAGGTTTTAAGGTTGGACGCTAACAAGAATGGGATCATCAAATGCAATGGGGTTATGCTTGTAAGAAACTCATGTTTCACTGTTTGGCCAAAAGCATGGACGAACGGAATTTTGGCATGAGGATGGAAAAGCAAGGTGTCTTAAGTTTCAAACGTCCTCTCATGTTCAAGCTCAAAAGAAAAAGGGATAAAGGGGGTCGAGAAACTATATCAGCCATCGAAGACAGCCTAATGATTAGGCTGGGGACATGACTGAATGCAGGCCTGCAGATCACAGGAACATGGTGGAGCATAAGGGTGCCTTTGGCAACAGCCATGAGGCTGGTCCCTTGGATGGCGACGAAGGCAAGCTGCAGATTATGGAAATCAGTTATGATTTTTGGGATGCAGATGTCACTGAAAGAGCGGTTGATGTTTTGAGCAAGAGCACAAACCACACATGACACCATTAGGTGGACATTAAGTTGGCAGGTATCCAACAGTATTGAATGGATTACTCCTCTCATAGTATTGAACCATGAACTTGATTAAGCACATTAAACTCAACTGTAATGATGAAGACTCATGATTTCTTTATCTAATTTCCTCTCTTGCTTAAGCATTTAAATATCAATTTGGTATTCATTTTCATTTTTCACAAAACTAGATATCAATGAACCATGCATGTCCATGGATTTACAACATCTCATTTCAACAGTATGTATCATTCTTTAATTTAGACCAAACCAATCTATTCGAATATGATTCCATATAGAAACTCTGCACGTATCATTGAAGATTCTTCTTAAACAAGAAAGAATACTTCAAACCTTTTTTCTCATTCAAACAAAACCTTAAGTACTCAATCATTTTTTCTCATTCAAACAAAACCTTAAGTACTCAATCATGTAAATCACTAAATGTTTGGCCAATATAAGGTCATAAAAAATCGTGTTACCTCCGTTTTTCTTTTCTTTTCTTTTTTTTCCCCTTTCTTCTTCTTCTTCTTCTTCTTTTAATTTTTGTTTCAATATCTCCGATTCTGGATAAATATAAAGGACAGAAACAATATTGGAACTATGTTAAGCCTGTCAATTTTCATTATTTTCCAACTCTGTTCTTGCGAAGGACATATATCTCATATGAACTTCACATGCCCACAGAGTTTATATTCTCCTATAGGGAACATCCAAAGGAAATCCAAAAGGGCACATCGATTGAATACCCATGAAAATATAACATTCTTGTTCTTGGTGTTTGTTATCCTGAATTTCATGACATGCCACAACCCAGTAAAAAGGTAGTGATGTTCCCTCTACCATACTCACTAGAGAACAATATCAGTTTTACTCTAAAGGTGGCCAAAAAGGGGGGGTGTAGTTTTTATTTAAAAAATTAACAATTTACCAGATTTACCGAATGATAAAGGTTAATTAAATAGAAGATGTTGGACAATTTTTAATTTATTGAATGTCTTCTGTAAGGTATACAATTTAACATACTTTAAAACTAAATGACATGATAAACCTTTATGGGGTCCTAAAGGGCTGGCAGCCAGTCGGTCTCACTTTTCAGTTGCAGTCTCACAATAAAAATCTAAGCTAAAGAATAAAGGGTAGAGATTACAAGGCCAAGAATATTCTAAATCGGCTAGAAATAGCATTCATTCAAGGTGTATATAAAACTCCATAAGATGTGCAGAAAGATGTCCTGAGTATGGAGATGGACATAAAGGGCTCTAACAATGAACTGAGGAAAATCATCCGTATAGTTTATGCCCTTGGATGAAGCAAGTGAAATTGCGGATGCTAGACGTATTTCATATGAGCCTTATTCTAAGTGTCTCTAAGTGTCTCTGTTAGATGAAGAAGATGAGCGTAAAATACACTCTCATTCAGTCTTCCTCAGACAACCTATTTAGATGGATCTATGATGGTTCCACATCTTTATAAACAGAAGTTTCCACGTGGTTGCAGTCTTCGGACATGGTCACGAATTAAAGTTATCAGCATACAAGAAGATCCTAGAGCTCATATTTTGTTTGAAAATTTTGCGAATATCATGTATTTGAAGTTAGGCCTTATATGCCCCCGCCCAGCACGCTTCTCCAGCTAAATATAGAAATAAGATAGCTCCACTGCAAGAGAAATACTTTAGGTATAACATAAGTTGTTGTCTTCCTAGAAGAGCAAAGCCCTCAATCACACTCTCCCTCCCCCAATTCCAATAGATACACATACTTGAGTTGATTTCAATTCTCATTCATTATCTCATTCATCTTCTTTTACTAAAGCTGAAAATATATTGTGAATCACCACAATTTCAGTAGTAATTGCATCATGTCATGCTGCTGCAATCAAACGAAGACATGTTAAGAAGCATGCCAACTCCTTTCACATTCTTCCGAAAATAGTTTTATCATGCTCTCTTTACAAACCATTATACCCGAATTTCTGCAGTCTTTCAGAAATCACTTAAAGTATATGACAAAGTGTAAGGCTTGAAGCATGAAAAGCATAAATGTTAGTTCTACTTAACAATATAATGAACTGCGATCACCCTGTGAATATGATCTAATCAGAGGAAAGATCAAGAAGCCCATATTAGGGACATTTCAGTCTTCAGTTAGAGGCATAGCCATGAAAATTCATATATAGACAACAATATGGGCCCGAAGGGACAATGCTATAATTCCGAAAGCACAAACATCACTGTACATAATACCAAGAAAAGTAGAAACCTTTACTTATCAGCATTAAAACACAGAAGCCTTCATTTCCTTGACAATAAAGTCCCAGAAAAAAAGTAGACTTTTCGTCAAACAACTTTCAAACATCAATAAACAGTATGTGTAAAGTAGACTAAACACATAAACATGCCTAAATGAGCTCTTAACAAGTTCAACTACAATAATCAGAGCATTATGACAAATATTCAAATATAAATACAAATCAAATGATAAGATCATGACCCTTTAAGTAGGCGCGACTTAATAAAAACGGAAAATAGAACTTAGAAAGTAATTAAGGAAAATAAAAAACGAAGGTATAAGTAGTGAGCTGAACCTGGAGCGGAGGAGGCTGTCTATTCACCATCGTGACTTTTGACAGTTTTGAGTGCGACCCATTTCCTCCGTTCACCGGAGGGATCCGGCAGGCCACTGGTTTCAAGGGGGATAACGACATTTTCCGGCGAAATGAATGTCTCCGATTTGCTGGTTGGTGAAGTAAAGAAACTTGAAAACCGGCTGTGTCTAGTGAAATTGGAGGAAATGAAACTCGTGTTGATTATTTTAGCATGCCCTCTTGAATACCGTGCCTTTTAGTTTCTTTCTTTCTTTTCTTTTTTCTTTGTTTTTTTCTTCTTCTTCTTCTTCTTTTTTTTGGCCTTTTTTACCCCTCAAAGTGAATATGAACTTCTGAAGTCCCTGCTACCCTTGTGTTACATTAAGTTTCGGCCCCACTATTGCCTGGTATGACAAAGAACTCTTCAATTTATAGTCCTCAATAATTGTAAGATTTAGAAAAGTCAAATATATTAACTTTTTGAGATTACAACGATGGATAGGAGAATAAGAGGAGGGTGTTTCAGATGGGATTCGATCAACCTGATAAATTATCTCCCTTATCATTTGAGCAAGTGGTTGATTCCAAATATATTAACTTTCAATCAATAATAGCATAAGTAGTTTAATTTTTTTAGAAAAAAAGCCAATTTACTATTGAATTAGGCATTTTGGCACACTCAATATATGCTTAAATTTTTCATTAGATAAAATTTAAAAAAAAAATTATGATAAATAGTATTATTTTTTTTTAATTTTTTTTAAATATTTTTGCTTGAATGCACAAATATACAAGAATCGCAATAAGCATGTACACTAACATGAGAATTACAATGAGCAATATACCCATCAAGAAAAATGAAAAAATTACAATGAGATCGAAGATTTAATGTTGTTTATCACATTTAATGGGCTGTACATGTGTGAGTTGAGATCCAAAAAGCAGGAGATCCGACTCTTAAATGGGCTATATTCATCCTACCGATCCCAAGCCCATTTGCCTCTTCCCCCTTTATAAAATGAATTTTTATTTGGTTAGAAAATTCTAGTAAAATAGGAATATATTTGAAATGAAAGTTTGTACACGTTGAATGCAAAGTCACTTCATTGTCCCGAGTAAGAAAGTGAAATAATTTTCAAAAAGGTTTGAAATGCAAAGGGAATCGTCGTCCTTTGAAGACGATCTTTTGGTGGTTGGGAAAGATATCTTTTCAATTTTTTCATTATGTGTTAAATCTATTATCATTGTTCAAATTTTCCACTTAATGTACATCCTAAAATTAAAATTATATTATATTTGTGTCTTTTGCCCCTTTTTTTTTTCAAATCTATCAAATGTTATTAAAATTTTATGAATATTTAGAATTCGTTTTTAACTTACTAAGCCAGTTTGCAAGAATTTTTATTTTTTTTTGAAATTTTAATATTCATGTGTGAATGTAATGTTGAAATTCCGATGTCAATTGTATTGAAAAATTGTGATTCTAAAAATTATTATGGTTGTGATGTTGTATTGAATTTGAAATTCTTAGCAGAATTGCTAGTGGAAGATGTTGATTTTTCGGAATTGCCTGTCTATGAGGAAATTATTCGTGATGTTATGTTTAATACAGATGAAGACACGAAGTTTTTCTATGAATCATATGCAAAGCTAGTAAGATTCAAAGTTCGAAAGTTGAGTGTGAAAGGAAACGTCGGTGAGGAGTGGCTTTGCAATCGCGAGAATTTTCAATGGGTATTCGAAGCTGGTTATACTAAGAAGCACGAACCCACTCACAAAACAAGATGTGGATGCAATGCTTGTTTTTACATTGCTTATGATCTACTTTTTAACAAATATTCCGTTACCAGATTTCCCTCCCACCATAATAGCCTGTTGGATAGCAGCACGAATAGATGCATTATTTTATCGAGTTAAGTATATTTTACCCTTTGTATTATTGTAAAAAGGAAGATAAACCCCTACATTTTTTAATTGTAAAATATCTCCCTGTATTTTGGAATAACTAGATCATAAAGCCCTTATCACTATATTATAGGGGGATATTTTTGAACTACAGAATATGTTTCACTTTAATACAGGAGAGGTATCTTAGAATTAGAAAAATATAGAGGGGTAATCTTCCCTTTTGCAATAATACAAGGAGGTAAAATATATTTAACCCTTATTTTATCTCATTACAGATATTCTCATTAAAGTACATATGCATTTATTTATTGCATGTCGAATTGAAATTTACATATATGTTGTGCATTTCTATGTCAATATCTGACAAGTCCATACTAGCATTGATTAAGGATCGTGATTTTAAACTCAATCGAGTGATGGACTACTTGTAATATTTAGCTAGAAGACCTAGTAAGCATTTTTTTAAGAGGAATGTTGGTGATAACTTTTTTGTGCAAGTTACATATGGAAAGGGTTTGAGAAGGAGACGTTTTTTGTTGGGCCAGGCTTGTTGGACAATACGTGAAAGATGGAACATGGAATTGCATTTAACTACACGTTAGATGAGGATGGTGTTTTATTGTGTTTTTTTTGCTGTTAATCAATATGTCCCAATGGTATTTCCGACAAGAAAATTGAAAGGTTTAAATATTTCAAATATTTTCCTATTAGACGTATCGTTGCAAAAACTCTGCAGCTATTTTTCATTGAACAAACTATCAGAAATTCATATCCTGGCAGCAATATTAAAGCGTTAAAGATCCATAAAAAAATGCTTCTCATAATGAATCACCATAATTCCGCCGAAAACAATTTTCTGCGACTTTTTTCTCATGGGATGAGTACTTCCATAAAAAATATTGATTTTGTGATGAATTTTTGGGACAGGATCTCTTATTCTAAATGGTGTTTCATCTCGTATTCTATGCCTTTAAATACATACCACGTATATTACATTTATTACTAAATATTTTTATAAGGAAATGTTTAATACACGTGACATGTATTTAAAGCACGAAATAGGAGATGAAACACTATTTTGGAATAGAGGATCTCGTCCCTGAATTTTCAGCATAATGTCCATCAATGTTCCCGCATTAATTATTTCTTACAATGAGTATGCTACATTCTATTTACAAAATTGCTCTCTTTCGATAAAATAACTGAAAAAAAAAAAAAGAGGAAAACGAGGATTACTTAATTGTTAGAAAAGGCTTTTAATTTCTTATGCTTGACAATAAGGAATGAAATATACAAATTAAGTAACTTCAACATGCCCTTTTCTCAACTATCTATGTCAATTGATAAACAAAAACAAATGTACCAATTATGCTACTTTTGGACCAAATATTAATTTACAACCATCTGGTCATGAACATACTCTGTCTCATGATTCATGCACAAATTTACTATCAAAATGTCATATAATATGTGGCTTTTATAACTGACTTCTCAACTGTGATGTACAAAATGTATGCTACATAAGTTTATAGTTCAACATATAATATTATTGATCAAATGAACCATTGTGCGACAATTTCATAAATGGAACTTCCCACAAATCCATACGTTCCATTATTGGCTCAAATATAACATTATAATGTCAATGAACAATACATTAATGCATAAGCATGTAGACAAATATTTCAATGCTACAATGTCGCCTTGCTTATATATAGACATCAGCTAGATTATAATTAACAAACAAATTAAATACTGATCAAGATTCAACGAGGATTCCTGCTGTAAAGGTATTGACTTCCATGCAAATTCTTGGCAAATCAGCAGTCCTTGCTCGTATATCTTTGGTGCGTTGTCTGTTCGACCTTAAAATAGTAAAAACAATCCTCGAAGACAGGGACAGAGCCGAAAATTTTAATGAGGGGTGAGATCTTATTGTTGAAAATATAAATATTTTTATTTACTTTATAACATATATTATCAATAAATAAATATTTTTTATTGCATTTTCGGGGGATTAGATTTTCAAGGCGTAATTTTCTATATTTAGGGATGGCAAAATTATAATTTTATTTGAACTTATATAAAACTAGGAAATTTTGAAATTTTAAGGAGGGTTGGGGGGCAGTTGCCCCCTTTAGCCCCTGTTGTGACTCTATATTTGCAAAAAGAGATTTTCAAAGCGGCATAAACCTATCTAGTGAAATAATCATATAGAAATATGAAATCAAGTAAGTAATAAATTATTAATTCATGCAAAGAGTACAATAGAAGTCCTTTGAGAAAAAAGTCTTTAGGCTTCGAAGAAAGTTGTACCTCAAATCGCATTACTATATTTGTATGGAAAATTTGAATTGCAGCATAAAGCTTGACAATTTGGGTTGTAACTTTATATAAAGCGAGAAGTGGAGAGCAGTTTGGTGATGCACGTGCGACAAGCATGGTCCCCCTTTCTTAGTGCGGCTTAACTGCTTAAACACAAGCTGGAAGCTACGTGAGGCACCATGTCCCAATGCCGTACACAGATCCCCAGACGCTTTCTTTGCAAAATTTATTAATGTAATTATTTATCTAAATATATATATGTATTTGATTAAATAAATTAGCAGTTAATTTTTATTATCCCTTTCATCTACCAAATCATGTCGAATATTAATTAAGAAATTACTCCACAATAAATTAATTCCTAGAAATTTTTGAAAATTATTTTATCAATTAGAGTCCTAAATTTATCCAAGTGGCTGATTAAAGTTTTTGTTTTCCGAGAAAAGAAGGTATAAGAAAGTTCTGCTCAAATTTCAAATTCTTGCACGCATGCACACATTATTCCCTGGTTTTTATTAAAGAAATCGCAAAAATAATATCAAGAAAATTAGTTTATAAATTATAAGATTTGAAGACATTCAAAATGGAAGGGAGGATTAATTCCCATTTTCCCATGAATTAAAAAGCTGTGCTTCGCCCTTTTTTTTTTAAAAAAAAAAAAAAATTCCCTTAATTCATCAGCAAATAATATACTAAGAGTTGTTCAAAGTTAACTATACAATTATTAATTTACAGTTTTATAGACATTTCATTTTACAAATATATATTAACTAGTATTTTTCAAAAAAAAGTTATTTAACATAGTTACAATGAAGCTAGCTACAAAAAAGATGTAAACCCATGAATCATGATTTTCTTTCTTTAATCAGAAAAAAGAGTACTACTCATGCTCTATAGGGCCCCAATATTTGATTTTTCACGATTTTTATATATGCAGAAAGTTATGATTTACTTAAAATATCTTATGTCCAAGATTTGGGAGTATTTCTTGAGATGTCCATAAACTTCTAATAAAGGTAGGTATATATATAGATAATTAAACTTCGTTGACATACAGAAGTCACACCTGAAAATGAATTAACAATATTAATTTCTGCTTAATTCAAATTATAAATAAGAGATTACTATTAGGGCAAGATTAAAACCCTTAAACTAATTATCATCAAAATCCAAAATTGCACCATATAAATTAATGATCAACTGATGAGAATATCATAATTAAGATAACAAGAAAAGGGTTTGCAAGAAAATCTTAATTTATTACAGCAAGAAATAAATTCAAGAAAGGGGCAAGTTTACCTAGGGTTTCTTTCAAGGTCGAACAGACAACGAAGCAAAGGTCAACCGCAACCAAGACTGCTAACTTGACAAGCACAGCATAGAAATCACTCACCTGATTACATCTCAACCGTCAAATTCTACTTTTGATCAAGAAAAAACTTGATCAACGTTTAGCAATAAATAAAAAATCAACTTTTTGGAGAGTTTACGAGGGAGTTGCAGGGTGATGAACATGATGAGAAACTACAAGGAAGATATAAAAAAAAAAATGTATATGAGAAAGGGTATTAATGGAATTAAATGGTTTATACCACATATAATTTCATGAAAGTTCGCTAGATTTTATAGGCTCACACGAAAATACAAGGATGTTTGGCACGTGTGAAATAATTCTAGTTTTGTAATTAAAAAGAGTTGCTCATACGTGAGAGAAGGCTTTGACTGACGGGTGAGATTTCATCCTAGAGTAGTGCGTTCTTTCAACAACCAATTCGCGCGTGACACATACACACGGAGTTAAACAACTAGATGCCTTCATTGTTTATGGTCATAAATAATATTCCCATTTAATACCATTATTTTCTCAAAAATTATACCCAATCAACATAAGGATAAGGATATAGCATTTTTGGTTTTTGGTTTTTGGTTTTTGGTTTTTTTTTTTTTTTTTTTT
>JACFYI010003776.1:1714917-1729235 GCA_014898755.1 Handroanthus guayacan
GGACAAATATTTGGGCGCTCAAGTGCCCGAGTCCAGAGAGTTGAGCGCCCGAGCACCCACTCTCGGGTCCAAATCTATTGTTTGGGCGCTCAAGCGCCTATTCCAGTGACGGAATTTTGATGTTTTGACTTCGTTTTTTGATTTCAAACGTATATTTCACTTCTTTGAACTTTTTTATGGTTTGAAAATGATTTTTCCGCAGTCTATGGTCTAATATCCAATCCGATCGTTGAGCCCGTTTGATAATCGAATCTATTTTTCTTGAATCCGTTTGATACGAGCGTATGTGATTTATTGAGCTCTATAAGTTGTTTATGTTCGTTTATTCGCTCTAAACTTATATGCATGATATGTTCGGCCCTGGGTAATTCTTAGGTTTTGAATTGGGCAACGTTGGGTTGTCGATTCGAACTCCTGAGAATTCCTTTATGTTGGGTAGCCCGGAGGAGTCCTGGAGTTAGGATTCCAAATGGCTATTCGAGGCACGCGGTCGGCCGTGCTTCAAAATATGTGTGTGCTACTCGAGTGGCCACTCAAGTTGGCAATTGGAGGGATAAGGCATATGTATATGTTTTGTTGGAGTTATAAGGGTCAGACCCACCAAACGTTAGTTCTAGCCGTATATATGAATAACATGAATGTGATATTATTTCGAGCTATCCGTTTCTTATGATCGTCCCTATAATTCCATTTGTTATAATCACATTCATGTTTGATTTTTTTGTCATAATCATTGTTGGCTTCTTGCTTCATTGTTATACCCCATTCGTATCTCCTATACCATGAACTTGCTGGGTCAGTGGACTCATGACTTCAAATTACCATGTAGGAAATTGACCTGATGGATTGAGATTATGAAGAGCTTGAATAGCATTTGGTATTTTGGTTTATGTATTTTGCCCATGTAAGCTTAGTAGAGCTTGTAAGAATTTAAGTACGATTAGTTGTATTTTGGAGAACTAATGATGTATCTTGAAAAATCTAAGTTATGAAATATGAAATGTTTGAGTTTTTAAGTTATGAATGCTTTGAAATTTTCTATTTATGGTTATTAGTTAGTTTTCCGTTCGAGAGTAGCGACCCGGACCTACGGGCGGATGCTCTAGTTTTCCGGGGCGTTACACACCTAAATCGAATTCACATTACATTTCTATACATTTTCAGTCACGTTGCTTAGAATACAAATCAAAATTGAAAAAGAAAAATCTCACTGGGAGATTGTCGCCCAAAGAGGGTGCAGATCTGAGTCACTTGCGCCCCTACAAGACGCAAGTTATTAGAGATTGCACCCTCTGCAGGCTCAAATCCCCCCATTTTTAAAGAAAAACTAATGAGTTGCACCCTAGGTGGGTGCAAGTGTTTTTTTATTTACATCTATTTTTTTGTTGTTTAGTAATTTATATTTTAAAAAAGAAATAGAATTTGAAAATAACGCCTTCTCAGGACATAAGTCTTATAGATCTGTGCCCTGAGAGGGTGCAAGTCCTAGCACCCTAGTGAACTGCACTGTAAGATGGTGCAAGTCCTACCATTTCTGAAACCAAGTCATCCAGAATAGCATGTAACATTTCTTTTCTTTGTTTTATTCTAAATTTGACGTACTCATGTTGTCTATGTTAAAATTCACAACAATTTTTAAGAATTGTTAAATTTTTCTTAAAAGTTCACAAAAATTTGGAAATAATGAGTAGTTGGAAATGGGTATAGAAAATTTTTCACTGTTCTACGTTAACAAAAACTATTCCGCATTTAACAATTCCTTTAACAGAATTTAAAATGCGTGAAGCATAGTAAAACTACCTCCTTAACCTAGATATATCGCCACCAAACCTTTCTGTCCCTCCAAAACAAAACGAAAACATGTGGATTCGAGATTGACCCTTGAAACTTCAGAAACTGTTGGTTTTGCTGCCTACAGGCTTATGAAAACTTTTTCTTCTTTTCCCATATATAAAATCATTTCTTTCAATTTGCAATCATTTTCTAGTTTTTATATTTATTTTCCGTACTGTAAAAGTTTCTAATATAATTGCAGGATTAGGTGGGGGAATTGTATCACCATAAGTAGTTGTCTTATATATATAAAAAAATATATATGTATATTTATTAAAAAGAAAAAAGAAAAATAAAGAGGTTCTTGATGAGTAGTTGGGTGTAGAAAGGCAAATTCTTACATTCTTTTCTATTTTCTTTTCCTAAGTGCTCCAAGAGAACGTGAGTGGATGAATTAATAAAATTTAATGTTACTATAGATAAAAAACAAGACATTTGGAGAGCCCGAGCCGAGAACATTTTTAGGGTTGTCTGTATATGGATCGGATTGAACCAAACGAGATCATTCGAATTTGAATCAAATTATTAATTTTCATATAAAAATTTGGATTGTGATCTTATAAGATTTGAATAATTAATACTAAGTTGAATTTAATAAAAAATTTCAAATTAAAAAAAAAACTTAAATATCAGTAAATAGTAATTACTTTAAAAAACGTATACATTACTGTGATAATTCAAATACCACAAAAAATATAAGCTACCTTATTAATTTTGATATCATATATATTACAAATCTATTTATAAAAACTTATTAATATTATATATTTTACAAAAAAAAAAAAAGATATTATTAAAATTTGGATTTGGATCTTGAAGGATCAACTCACTTAAATTTCATATTGGATCTCCTGTTATGAATGACCAATCTATATAATCATATCTCAGTGTACAATATATGTGCATTAACTATGTTCAATATGTAGCTAATGCTAAAAAATTCATAGCTTTAACTACGAAATGACTGTAACCAAATTCAACACAAATACTCTCATAACTACTTTTAGGTGTAACATCAACCAGAGTTGAATCTGAAATATAGTTTCAACTTGATGATGATGATGATGATGATGATAATAATAATAATAATTGTTATTTAAAAGAAATACATTTGTCTTGGAAAAATTGTAATTGATGCTACCCAAAAATATAAAAAAATAAATAATAATAAAGCCAGAAGTTAAGAGATAATATGAAAATCATCGCTAATTCTATATAAAAGTGAAAATTTAATTTGCCACAAAAATAATTTTAACAAACTTAATAGTGACAAAAATATTTTCATATTATTACTAGTTACAATATGTGACACATATACAATGATTATCTAGTGATAATAAAAATCTTGTCACCAATTTTAGCAACTCACTACAAAGAAATTTTAGCAATTACCATATTTGAAAATTGATGTGAATATATAAGAAATAGTAGTGGTGGAGTTGGTATGCTTTCACCACGACAATGATATACAATTCTAGTGGGGGTTGTCAAAAATTCACCATAACATATAGTCGTGGTAGATATTTTTACCTTAGCATAGGCAACGACAAAATATTTTCACCATGTTAATTTTGAGTCATTGACTCCTGCTTCTTCCACAATTATTAAATTTGGATTATTAACTATTAATTGCTTCCACCATAACTGTTATGCATAAAAGTAAAGCTGTCTACAGTGTAACAAAACTTCCTTGACGATTGTTTTATACTGAGAGAGATTTCGCAATAACCTGAGACTGGTGTTGGGGCAAATATTTCTTCAAGGCAAGCCACGCCTTTGGCAATCGAGTTTGCCCTCCATTTATTTGTTCTGTGGTTACACAGGACTAGATAAGTTCTTTCTTTTCCTTCGTTTTTTATTCAGTTTACTCTTTTGTTAAATCCAAAAATGGTTTTTGTGCTTTTGGTTTTATGTTCTATAAATCGAATTTGTTAGGCTGTTGTTATGCTGCATGCCTAATTTCTCAATATCATATGTATAAACTATTTTAAACACTGCTGCCTTTCGAGTATCTGTTTTTGTATTTTTTTTACTGCTTGATAATGTGTTATTCGAATTTTACAACAATCTTCATATGTTTTGATTGCCAAAATTCAATTATTTTGTAGTGAATTTTTTTTGTTATTAAATTCTCAGTGTACATGTATCATTAATTATCTATAGTGGCAATTTAAAACCCTATTTCTTTTTAACAAAATTGAGCTATGTATTGACAATGCAAAAATTATTATCACGTAAAGCATATTATTATTGGGATGGGATTCCCTATTTCCAAATTGTGTTTCATCTCATATTCCATGTCTTTAAATACATGCCACGTGTATTAAATATTTCTTTATAAAAATATTTAATAATAAATGCAATACAAATGGCATGTATTTAAAGGTATGGAATAGGAGATGAAATACCGTTTAATAGACAAAAGGAAAGTCATTGGCACTTACTACTTATTAACGACAACAATTTTTATATTATAAAACAATTTTTTTGTCACTCATTTTGCATTTTTTTTGTTGTGTGATTAATTTGTAGCGCTAACTACGAAATTAACTCCATACTAACTTTTTCAGAGTGCATGTATAGTGTTTTTAGGAGTTATCTTTAAATATTTAAATCGGTTAAAAATTTTAAAATTCTAATAGAGTTAAGATTAAAATCCTCCCTTTGCAGCCCATGCATAGTAATGAGGTAGTACTGTTTTTACTCTTTGATTTGAAATATCCAAATCTCGACAATATTTTTGCCATTTTGTGAACGGCTCTACTTTCATCATTGAAATAATTATATCATTTTAATCTTGATATTTTCTTTAAATCTGAGAATTTTTATGAATTCATCCAAAGAAAAATAATTTAATGTACATTTCTGTTATTTATTTAATTTATTTTGCTGGGAAAATCTTTCTTAATTGGGATGGTGTAATTGCTGGTTGAAGTACTTCCAGTCTTTGGCAAATTGATTTGGGCTCTGAAATTTCTTATTTAATGGGCCGTTAAATATTTCTTTCTCTATAGGCCGTCCAAATTTGTTAATTGATGTGACGTCCAACGTAGAGATGAAGCGATTTAGGTATGACCCATTTTTTTCGGCCCAATAACAACTTTTCCATGCCGCACATTTCTTTTGTTCTTTTTTATTTGGATAGAGATTATCAATAAAACTAACTCTTACATCAATATATTACATTAATAGCATTCCAAATCAATAAATAATAAGAAAATTTCTGAAGATAACCAAAAAAAAAAAAAAAAAGCCTCAAACAAAGCTACTATTTCAATAGAATAAAGGCTCACAAGTGTTCGGTGGGAATTGAACATATAATATATAGTTGTAGATGGCGCACATATATGACAAGTACTAAAACGGAGAAATTCCCCCCACCCCCAACTTTTTTTTTTCCTTTTTTTGGCGTTTGATTCTACGTTCAGATGGTATTTGAGCTACTTTATGCATTCCACCTTAACTAATTATTTTTTTATGAAAACTAATTAATTTAAAAGAAAAGGACAAATAAAAAAAGCTGGAGAATTCATCTTCTTGAATATGGGCCCAACTAACGAATTGTAATTCGGCCCATCCTTTGATACAAACATATTAATTGATTATTGATTCATTATTTAGCACTACCAGTTGGCATGATGTGTATGGTTACATTTTTCAATGTATAAAATTGTAGATATATATTAAATCTTTGTATGATGATTATTTAAACTATGTTAATGCATTTAGTGGTTTTATTATTTGCCAAACAAAAAATAATTTAAAATAAGATTGATTTGACATGAAGTCCACATCCCCAAATAAGATAATCGTTATCGAACTACCTTTTTATCGTTATTGTCCAACTTAAAAATCCTAATGGGTGAATACGTTCCACATGGATAGATATAAAGTGATGGAAGACATGTGAGTAAGTTTAGACCAACCTGTATTAGGAGCAATTGATAGATTTGGTATTTGCTAGATTTTCAAGGAATTACAGGTATATTTTTGTGATCACCAGATATCTAGATAACTTCAATTACTCTTTTAAATAGCTTCTAAAAAAAAGATAAAAGCTACTGAAGATGCGCTTTCCTTCTTACAATAATTGCCTATTACTATGAGCAAATATAATGGCTAGTCTAGCACAAAGCAACTTTAGCTACTTGCATTTTAACAAATTACGGTATACAGTTATTCGAACTTTATAACTATTTGGGCATGCATATAAATACACACACGTATCCAGAATTAACAAAACAAAATATTTTCAATTTTCCCCCAAGAAAACACAATATTCCCACCATGATATTCGGCAGAGGACTACACCTACTAATTTCATCCCTATTAAATATACAATGATGTATAATGCTAAAATTAATTTCTTTTTGGAAGGGGAAAGGGAAAAAAAATTAAAAAAAAAAAGATTTAAAAAATAAAACTTAAATACAACATCAAGGACAAGTTACGTCATTTCCTGAAGGAAAGTTATAGAACTTGCGCTCATTAAAAGGATCCAACCTGTTATGGCACGGTGATGGACTGGAAGGAGGGACCGGGTCTCTTGGTAGCCGGTTTTCCAGCAAGCTTGGGTGATCGCATTGGATCTTGCCTCTGTTCACCTGAAATGTAGCTTCTTGATACATACATTTTGCTTGTTTTGTAGTTGCAAGAATACAAATCAATTTAGCTAGCAATCAAGAATTATTGACTGAATCCAAAAGTGACTAAAACTACGCTTTATGTTGTTCAGGTCGAAAAGGCAGTTTAAGTTTACCATGATGAGAACTACAAATCTCGAAGATGGATCTTTCCATTGTCCACCGTTACCGTTTCAGTTATATTCCTCACTTGAGCTGCCATTTTCGAAGACATAAATGGTGTTTCCACAATCGAAATTGAACTACATCTCGACATACTTGACAAAAATTGGACAGAGCAACACAACAGCTTGGATTATATGATCATTTCAGTCGGTAAATGGTTCATAAAACCCGCAATCTACAATGAGAATAACACCATATTAGGCTGCCATTTCTGCTCCAAAGGAAACTTCACGGATCTTGGATTCAAGTTTGCTTACCGCAAAATCATGAGGAATGTTTTTGACTACATAACTGCGTCAAATCACAAGGGCACGATCTTCTACAGGACCACCACACCGGGTCACTTTGAGGATGGATAATGGTTTAGTGGTGGTGTAAAAGAAAAGTACCCACGAAGAAAGGAGAATTTGAGCTGAGTGCGGTGAACATTCTTCGAGACATAGAACTAGAAGAGTTTGAGAAGGCATCGGTCAAAGCTTCCAAAAATAGGGTAAACCTGAAGCTTTTTTATGCGAATCCTCTTCCGTTGTTGAGACCCGACGGGCATCTAGGCCATATAGATTTTTTCAACCGTTCGCTTGCCAAAGATAAGAAAGCGAAGGTCATGAATGACTGCCTGCATTAATGTATTTGGCCGGCCTGATAGATTCTTGGAATGATCTATTATTGATGGAATTAGTGGGGAATGGTTGAAGAAAGTTCATATTGAATTTGGATTAACTTGCTTTTGGAGCACTTCATAAGTTGAATTGTGTCTTGATGGCCCTAGATGTGAAAATTCTGATTGCGGTTCTTGATCGATTGGAAGATGAAATTATTGATATCTGGATGAGAATTGAGATCTCAATTCTATAGAAGAAATTCTTGTTATCAGCAGAAGAGTTGACAGTTTTCCATGCGAATCACTTGTTATCATGGTTCACTAAAATGCCCTTTTTTTTTGGCGGAACGGCACCCGTTCCGGTGCCATTCTATTGAGAAGATGTAAAATGGTGAAATCACACGTTTTTGCCGCATTATATAAAGAAATCGGCTGGAACAGCATTTTAGTCCTTTTTTCGGTCTAGAATGGCAAATCGGAACGGAACGGAATAGATTGAAACGGAGGGAAGAAGATGAAACTTGAAACTTGAAGCTTAAAGTTGGGACTAATGTTGTTTTTGTTGTTAACACCAATTCACGCTATTTTGAACAATCTTTCTTCACATCATCCGATTATAACTGCACTGTATATGTTTCTTGCATATATAATTTACGGTCTGAAATGAAGGAAGAAGAAACAAATGATGTTTAATAAATGAGATATTTTCTTTCATCTATTTCTCAAAGAGTTAATAAAATATTTAGTAAATGAGCTAATTTTAATTTTGTGATTAAGGTGGGGATTTTGTTTACTCTTTTTTAATTCTCTCATTTTCAACTTTTTTTTATTTATATATTTTCAAAGATAATTATTTATATATAATGTCATCACAAATGTTATCAACATATTATATTAATTTATGTAGTATCAAAATTATATTAATTACTAATATAGGCACTAACGGACATTTTTTACACGTTCTAATATTTTTTTTACAATTTTTCTGGAATTTTTTCAATATTTACAGAAAAAAAATGTGTGGAACGATTGTGACCGTTTTGCGACATTGCAATGAAACTGGAATGGTGGTCTCCGTTCCGATGAACCATGCTTGTTATAGAGTTGAGATGCATGGTCATATTTGATTATTAATTCTATTATCCTATTTGAGATATAGCCAAACTTGACTCATGCAATGTTATATTTTATATTCCTTTAAGCGCTCCGCTATTTTAATTTGTTGGCCAGCATTTAGAATATATAATAGAAGATAAAATAAATATACTTTTTAGCGTTTAGAATCCTCTATTTCAATGAAGTAAGCCATTTTCTATTATTTTATATTTTAAATACATGATTAGTATATTCCTATTATCCATAAAATAATTCGACCCTGAAGATATATTGTACTGAAATTATATTTTTCAAATTTTATAATTACCATAATATATTGTCCGCTCCACCCCCACCAAAAAAAAAAAAAAAAAAAAAACTTACTCAATCCTCAAAATAATCCTATCCAAAAGCATAAGCAAAACATTACATTCTCTAATCTTACTCTCAAAATATCATTTTTCAAATATTACTACCACTCGACCGAAAAAAAAAACTTACTCAATCCTCAAAATAATCCTATCCAAAAGCATAAGCAAAACATTACATTCTCTAATCTTACTCTCAAAATATCATTTTTCAAATAATACTACCACTCAAGACAAAAATTTCTTCGTGCATCTTTTTGTTTACTTTACTTTGTGGATCCTTAAAGCTAATTTGTGCATAATTCAGAAAGTTCTACAACAATATTTTTTAATTGGCGATGATGTATGAACAATTCCTTAGTTGTTTCTGTTGTTCAAATTCCATGTGTATTTATTAAACAAACATCAATCATTTTTAAAAGAATAAGAAATTTTAGTTATCGACGGTATGAATCACAACAGATAAAGAACTAAACATTGTATGAGCTTTAAACAAACTCTTATCATTTTTAGATGCAACTCTTTCATAATGGGAAACTCAAAATTACGTGGTCAGCACGATTCTTCATTGTATTCAACATTATCAATGTGTTTTAAATGATGATTTAGAAAGTTCTGTTGGGGTTATGGGCCCAATTAAGCAGCGAAATAATTTAGATAATAAAGTATGCTAACCGCAATACTGAAAATAAAAAATAATAGACGAGAGTAAGATACGAGATTTACGTGAAAAACCCTTCCAATGTAGAAAGGGAAAAACCACGGGGCAAGAACACACAAAATCTACTATCACAGTGAACAAAATACAACGCTCAAGCTTTATGCCCCAAGCTTGAGAAATTACAATGAGTAGAAAAATATAACACAAAAATACTCTCTTTTTGGGTAACTCACTAAAACAATAAAATACTCCAAATTCCTAGAATTTGAGACACTGAAAATACCCTAAAAGTATCTTACAAATTGATTATATTTTTCTCTCTACGCAAAATGGGAAAACCCTTGCTTCCCTAATTTTTCTTCTCTCAAATTGCTTCTCACTATTGTATCTTTTATCTCCTCCGAAGGTTGCCTTTTATAGGCAAAGATTTGCAAGTCACCCTAGTAGAATTTTCAAACCGCAACCGTCTTCTTAGAATGGAGTAAAAGTCAACAATGGATGCAAATTTTGGCCATGCTGCAGCTTATTAATTAGGCTGCAATTTCCTTCACATTTTCAGCTTTAAGTTGATCTTCCAAGCACACAATTGCAAGAAAAGAATGTCAACAATTGTTGCTGCATTTTGAAAGACCAAGCACACAATTGCAATAAAAGAATGTCAACAATTGTTGTTGACTCCTCATTTAATGTATTTATAGTTCTTTTTTTTAATTTTATTTTCAAAGGAATGGGGTCCACCACATGGGATGGACCCCCAACAATCTCCCCCTCAATCCCATGTGGAGGACTCGATTAATCTCGCTCGTCTTCTACATACTTCGAGCTTAATCAATAGTCGTCCAAATATATCACCGAGAAACACAAATATATTGGTCTGCTGCAAATTAGTGAAGCCATGCTTTAATAATTTCAGGAGCTACCATCACACAAATAACTTGCAAACCAAATATTACTGTATAGCTTAAAACTGAGCATTCTCTCACTCCCCCTCAACAAGATGTTCCGTGGTCGACCACCAAATTGTAGCGTGCTATTTGGTATCAGGGACAACCTGTCCTACTCAACACCTCTATGAGTGGCACATCACCGGTGTAATGGAACATCCAACAACACAATGATTACTTCTTTCAACTGGACACACACTACGAAGAAGAATCTGGAGCGAGGTCGGGAATATAACCTCTTAGCTATGCAATCCACAATATTTCGATATCTTCATCTGAATC
Source organism: Handroanthus guayacan (assembly GCA_014898755.1). Lineage (NCBI taxonomy): Eukaryota > Viridiplantae > Streptophyta > Magnoliopsida > Lamiales > Bignoniaceae > Handroanthus > Handroanthus guayacan. The sequence goes on from JACFYI010003776.1 coordinate 1,725,510, forward strand.
CCATAGCCTGTAGTAAACAACAAATACTTTTCCAAAAATAGATATGAATTGGCATAACAAATAATTTTTTTTTTTTACACAGGTCTCATGCACTCTACTAATCCTAGTAAAGCATAATCGACTACAAAATAAACTACTACCAAATTATTTTGTACAGAAATTTACTTCTCACTATAACAAAAACTCAATGGTGTACCTTTGGCAAAGATAGTGAGGGATTTCTTTGCCAAAACTCCAGCACTGTCTCACCAACATGAGACAGTCATTTCTGCCACAACACCGACAAAGACTCATAAAAAATTCACCCAGCATAGCACACACGTGCATGAGTTTTGTACAGATTATCACGAGTAGCTCCTCTTGCAATAACCATTGATTCTTTCACAAACTTCCACTTCTTATTGCCAAAACAACTCACATAACCATGACGGTCCAATGCAACTCCAGAGATAAGATTAAGGCGAACATCGTGCACATGGCGAACATCTTTCAAGGTCCTGATGTAACCGACATTCGTTTGAATACACACATCTCCAATCCCAATAATTTTTGACTGGCTTGTGTTCCCCATTCTCACAGTACCAAAATCACCTGATTTATAAGTACTAAAAAATTCTTTGTTGGGAGTGGCGTGAAAACTGGCTGCAGTGTCAATCACTCAGTCAGCACTCGAACTAGCCATATGTCCACAACTCTACTCCTCAAAGACTATAATATCACCATCACAAAAAGCAGTGGCTGATGTGCCTTCACCATCATTATCATCGTCACTATCCACCATTTTCTGATTCACCTTTTTCTCACCATTCTTCCCGTTTTTCTCATCCCTTTGTTTTTCAAAGCAATTCCTCTCAATGTGTTCAACTTTATTGCAATAAAAATATCTTCTCGGATCACGGGATTTTGACCGTCCTTTTTCTTGTCCCTTGCCATTTTTCTGCCTCCCCCGAGAGTCAACCACAAGAGCCTGAGAACTGTCAACAGCAGTTTGTCCTTTTCATCTCATATCTTCGTCGAACAAGTTATTTTTGACCATATCCATAGTCAAAACACCATCAGGAGTAGAATTTGTGAGTGACACTACTAATGTTTCAAAATTTTCAGGCAAGGATCCCAAAAGAAATAATGATTGCATCTCATCATCAAATTTGATGCCTATGGCAATCATTTGATTTAAGATGCTCTGGAAAGAACTCAAGTGTTCGACAACAGAACTCCCCTCATTGTACTTCGAATTGAAAAGTTGTCTAATCAAGAAAATTTTGTTCTGAGTGTGTTTTCTCTCATACATGGCTTCCAATTTCTTCCACAGGCTATAGGCATTTGTTTCTTGAGCAAATTGATTAAACACACTCTGATCAATGCACTGTTGGATTATTCCAATAGTTTTTTTGATTTAGCCGATTCCATTTTTTCTCGGCCATATCAGTGGACTTATTCCCACTATCCTCAAGAGGATCATATAGATCTTTTGAAAATAAAATATCCTCAGTTCTTGACTTTCAAATCGCATAATTTGTTGCCATCAATTTAATCATGGTACCAAGTACCTCCTCCTTTGTGTCCATCACGAACAAAGACAAAACAACCAGGCTCTTATGTGTGCCTGGCTCTGATACCACTTATTGGAATTGTGGGCCCAATTAAGCAGCGGAATAATTTAGACAACAAAATATGCTAACTGCAATAATGAAAATAAAAAATAATAGGCTAGAGTGAAACACGAAATTTACGTGAAAAATCTTTTCAATGTAGAAAGGAAAAAATCACGGGACAAGAACACACAAAATCCACTATCACAATGAACAAAATACAACGCTCAAGCTTTATGCCCCAAGCTTGAGAAATTACAATGATTAGAAAAATATAACACAAAAATACTCTCTTTTTGGGTAACTCACTAAAACAATAAAATACTCCAAACTTCTAGAATTTGAGAAACTGAAAATACCCTAAAAGAATCTCACAAATTGATTATATTTTTCTCTCTACACAAAATGAAAAAACCCTTGCTTTTCTAATTTTTCTTCTCTCAAATTGCTTCTCACTCTTGCATCTTTTATCTCCTTCGAAGGTTGCCTTTTATAGGCAAAGATTTGCAAGTCACCCTAGTAGAATTTTCAAGCCGCAACCGTCTTCTTAGAATAGAGTAAAAGTCAACAATGGATGCAAATTTCGGCCATGCTGTAGCTTATTAATTATGCTACAATTTCCTTCACATTTGCAGCTTTAAGTTGGTCTTCCAAGCACACAATTGCAACAAAAGAATGTCAACAATTGTTGCTGCATTTTGACTCCTCATTTAATGTATTTATAGTTCCTTTTTTTTATTTTATTTTCAAAGAAGTGGGGTCCACCACATGGGATGGACCCCCAACAAGTTCAACACCTATTATTGGGGATAAAGTTGAAAAAATTGTATCTTGTACCTTAATTGCTTCTGTTATGCAAATCCAACACATCTATTAAACAAAATATCTAAAGAGCAAAAAATAAGAAATTTTTAATACCTATTATGGATAGAAAAAGAACTGACCAAGGTGATCTATGGATTATGTATAAAAACAAAAAACAAAAAAAAAATGTAATCTATGGATGCAACTCTTTTTTAGAAGCAAACAACTCGGACGTATGTTGCCTTGTCTTTAACCTTTACTTTATCTATCAAATCAAATCAAATTTCCATAAAAAGAACAAATGTATTGAGAGTTGTTGATTCTGGGATGTTCTTCTACTAAAGATTCTCACCCTTTTTTTCGATTTGTTGAAATTGACATTCTTCTCTCCCTCCCCATTCAAATATTGAACTATTGATTCGAGGATGCTCTTTTACTAAAATTCTTCTTTGTTGTTTTGCTATATAAAAAATGTATGTTTTTGCCCTTTTTACCAAAATTCTTCTTGTTGATTCGGGGATACTCTTTTAATAAATTTTTCCTCACCACTTTGCAATCACCTGTGACGTAACATGTTAACTCACTTGAAAGGAAGAAATAAAGGAAGCTTCTTTAGTTTGTTGGGATCAACATTCTCTTCTCTTTACTTGAGTTGTGAGCTATACGGATCTTGGATGCTCTTTCACTAAATTCTTCCCCATTGCTTTGCTGCATAAAATCACTTAAGACTATATGCTCAGACTATAAGAAGGAACTTCATTGGTTAATTCTTCCCTTCACCTTGGGTTGCCTTTGGGATGCTCCTTTTTACAAGTTCTTCCTTGCTGCTTGCCTGCAATAAGTTATATACAATATATACCAATTCACCTGAAAAGAAGGAATCAAGCATGCTTCTTCAATTTGTTTAGGATCAACATTCTTCTCTTCTTATAGGTTGTTGAGTTGATTTCAGGGCCCCTTTCCACTAAATTTTTTCCTGCCATTTTGCTACCAATAAAATCACCTAATATATAGATTATTATTACTTGCTAACTCACCTGAAAAGAAGGAAGAATCAGGCAAGCTTTAATTTATTAGGATAACATTCTTCTCCCTCTCCTCCTTTTGTGATCTCTGTATGAGTAATGTATGTACGTAATCTTAGTGGCTTCTGTGGAGAAAATGTGTTTGCATGACAGCAGAAAGAATAAACTGTATTCTTATTATATGAATAATGGGACAAAGGAGCAACATATTTATATACATATTACAGACAAAAAAAAAAGGAAACAATCGAAAAGAAAAGGTATAAAGGGTGGTCAAAAAAGGTAAAAGCATGTGCATAGCACTA
>JACFYI010003776.1:1731622-1746844 GCA_014898755.1 Handroanthus guayacan
AAAGGATGAAATTGAAGTAAATTAAAAGTTGAAGGACTATTTTACAATTGATATGAAACCTCGGAGACTAAAATGAATTTTACCCCAGAAAGTAATGATTCTTAAACAAGTTATGGCTTTCCCTGCTGAAAATATTTAATAACGATCCCAAAAAATGCAAGAATATAAATAATTTATACAATTTAACCTGTTAGATAACCCAATTTATAGAAGTATAAAATATGGGGATAATTACCTCTACACCTCCTGGGGTTTATCATAATTTCCAAAACTTCCCCTAATGTTTGGATAATTACCTTTACACAGACCCCCTAAATGTATGTATAATTGCATTGGACCCCCTTAGGCTAACTCATAGTACTATAATTACAACCCTTTGTTCCCGGGGTGTATTTGTAATATTTAGAATTTTTAGGGGGTGTGTAATGGTAATTATCTAAACATTAGGAAATGTTTTGATAATTATAGTAAACTTCAAGGGATGTTGAGGTAATTTTCCCCAAAATATATATTTCCCTCTATGTTTAAATTTGAAGTGCATGGAGAGAAAAAGGTGTTTTTCAATCGGTACATATTTTAAATTATACATATTTTAAATTATACACTTCCACTAACATTCTTTTCACTAAATTAGCAAGTAATAAACATATGTTCTTACGCGCATAGTCATATATATATTTGTATATTTATTACTTATGAATCTATCTAAAACTAATTTTCTAATTTATTAAAATAATCAAACTATAATTATAGATACAAATAAGAATTCAAAAATAAACTCCATAACCTGTTGGATAATCAAATTCAATAAAAATGTAAAACGTATATTTCCCACAAAAGTTTATGTATATAGGATTTTTCAAGTAGTACAAATCTTAAAACACTACCAAAAATATATTATACTTAACTTACTAATTAGTAAAAAATTGATATTATAATCTTGACATAGTACCAGCTTCAGCTTGTTTCTTTACTTTCATCCTTGATGTTTGGGTTAGCACTTAGCATTACACTATAGTACAGAAAAGCCAATTAAAGGGGCAATTAAGAGCATCATATTAATCAAGCACAATATTAACTAATTAAAGGAGGATTAAGAATGAGATTAAACCTGTTAATGCAGTAAATGAAACCAATGTTTGATTCTGCTCAAACTGTAATCAACTAATTTGCAATATTGACTTCTTTGGTTTCATGGGGTCTTTCTCATTCCTGCAAATAGAGAGAGGAAGGAAATTAGAAAAGAACCATATAGTTCTAAAAACACTCAAAAACATGTCTAAGAAAGAAATTCATTTTACATAGATGATTGACCCTTTAAAAAAGATAATCTAAAATTCAATATTTTATGTCATTCATTAATATAAGATAATAAATCTCGAAATTCATAGTTAAGAGGGAGTGCTTTTGTCACACTCTTAAGAGATTAAACACATCCAATTATTTTTTCAGTGTGCAAAGAGATTTTGTCTATTATTTTTAAGCAACTCCACAGGAGTCCTCTGTTTCTTTTCATAGGACCTCTTTTCCATTGTAATAACCATTTTGCCACCAATAGGTTTGATTTCTCTGAAAAATCAACATATTGATTAGCTTTCTTCACCTAACAATATCATAACCCAAAGATCAAAATCAGAAAAATAATCGAACAAATTTGATTATAGTAATCAAATTACTCATATGCCCATCAAAACATATACCTATTAAACTGGCTATATTTCAAACAGTAAAATAAATATGACCATATATAATGATTCTTAAACAACCTATTGGCTTCCCTTGATGAAAGTTTTTAGTACTGATCCCAAAAAGTTCAAGAATATAAATAATTTACACAAGTGCCTACACATATGTAAATTATTTGAATCTATCTAGAACCACCATTCTAATTTTTTGAAATAATCATGTGATTATACAGATGATAATAATAATAATGTATTATCAAGAAAATTTTGAGTTCTATTAGCATGCTAGATAACCCAATTCAATAGAAACATTAAAGATACATCTTCCTCTATGTTTAAATTTGCATCATATGGAGAAAAAGGTGTTTTCCAATACACTACCAATAACATTCTTTTTACTAAATTAGTTAGTAATAAATAATTTACAGATACAAGTTCTTACATGCGTAGACATACATATTTCATATTTGTATATTTATTATTTATGAATCTACCTAAAACTAGTATTCTAATTTATTAAAATAATCAAACTATATAATTATAGATACAAATAAATAAAATGTATATTTCCCTCTATGTTTTAAAAGTTGATGTATATGGGGGCAAAGAATTTTTCAATAAGTAAAATATTAATACACTACCAACAATATATTAACATCATCATGTAAAATCTAAAATTTATAACTTCAATAATCTCATAAAAAGAGAGAGGCCATAAAAGAACACAAGAAGCATAGTTACAATAATACATCAACTAAAATACATCAGCATATACATCAGGATTTTCTTTATGAATCTATTTAGAACAACTATTCGATAGAAATATAACATACATATTTTCCACTATGTTTAAGGACTGATTTATATGGGGAGAATTTTTCAAAATTTCTAGGTAAGTTAATTGACATGAATCCTTAATGTTTGAGTTGGCATCACACAATCAAACAGCTAAGAGCATCGTATTCATTGAAATTGACTTGTTCATGCAACCTAGTAAAATGAAATCAATGTTTTGATTCTACCCAAAAATGATAATAAACCAGGTTCTTGTTTACCTCCGAAACATTATTGTTCTCTGCAAGAACTAAAGAAGAACTTCTTAGGTTTTGAGTCTTTCTCCTTGCTGCAAAATATAGAACAAGAAATCAGAAAAAGAACCATATAGTGCTAAAAACACTTGAAAATATGATTGAAAAAGAAATTCATGTGATTTACTCTGTTTTCTTGATTTTTCTATTTTTAAGCAACTCCATTGGAATCCTCTGTTTCTCTCCATATGGCTTCTCTTTGAAAAAATCAACATCTTGATTAACTTTCTTGACCTAACAATATCACAACCCAACGATCGAAATCAGAAAAATAATCAAACAAATTTTATTATTCTAATCAAATTAATCATATGCCCATCACAATACATACCTATTCCACTGGTCGTTACACCACAGAACATATGGAGGAGATGCTTTCTCGTTGCATTCTTCCTTTTTGTCTCTGTTTTCTTGTTCTTGGTCCTTGAGTGAGACCCCAGAGTAGGAAACGTCTGATAAAAAAATGAAAAACCCATCATGCAAAGAACAAAGAATGAGAAATTCTCAGTTACCCAATAGTATAAGTTATTGAGAAAGAACCATGGTGGGATCTTCTCGAAAGAAGACAACTCCGGCCACTGCTGTTTCTCCTCTGAAGACTCTTTCTTGGTTTTCTCTGTGATTCTCTTTTCCGGCTGGATTTTCTGGTGGTGGGGCGGCTACAGGGGAGGATTCCGGCAATGATGTCTGGCATCATCGGCTGATGGGTTTTTTCTTCATCAGTGCTTTTCTTGATCTCACCTTCATTTATGGCTCTGCCGCTCTGCTCTCTGCAACAATAGGCATTTCACAAAGCATCTCAGAAATGGCAGCCATTTGTGTGAATTTTATTTTTTTTTTTAATGAATAATTTCTGTAAAATTTGGAGAGGAGTGGGAGATGAGAAGTGATGAGGGGAGGGGGATCAGCAACAATATATCGGATATTGGGCAACGGTCAAAGATTCAAAATGAAGTTACAGTTGATAAAGTTACCGTTGGCAGCTTCTTTTTTCTTTCTTTCTTTTTTATTTTTTATTTTTGGAGAGAAAGCTGGTGGCCGTTGATAGCGTTTTGAGCATCCGTCATTAATTCGGGACCTATAATGGAATTCAAATTGTCTTATCGTAAATGAAAAGGTTAATTAATCTTTTCAAATTGAAATTAATAATAAATTCAATGCAATGATAATAATGATAAAGTAGAAAAAAAAAAGATGAATTCTGTCAGGAAAAAAAGATGAAGATACAGGCACAAAATTTTTTCTAGCCTAGTCATGATGTATGTACTATTTTATAAGAAAATTCTGAAATCCAAATTTTATGTCATGATATATAATTTAAAAATATGTAATTACTAGAGTACTTGTTTTGTGATAAAACTTGATATTGTCGATTTTAATTTCTTAAATAATAATTTGGTGATGTATTTTAATTGACAAACTGTTTTTTATTTTTTATTTTTATTTTGATTCATCTGTTATGGTATTTAAGTGAAGATTTTTTTTGGGGGTCGTTATATACATTTCTAAGATCGATTATCACACTCTAAACCCATTTTATTACGGATGACAATTTGAGTGGGTCAAGTAAGTTTGTATAAGGTTCGGATACAAATAACAAAAATTTCATTAATTCTAACTCCACTCAACCCAATTTAATTTGATGATAACCTAAAAAACCGTCCAATCCCAACCACACTTGTCAAATTCTGGTGAAAATGATTTTCATTAGGTGACTTGCAACCCAACCTGTTACCTTATTCAAAATAACCGTGTTTATTTTTTTCTTGTTCATTTATATCCTTAATTGACATTTTTTTTAGGGGTTAAATGACATTACTACCAACATGAAAAAAATGAGGAAAATGAAAAGTTCTTTTCATAAAATATAACATCACCTTTTTTGAATTATTATTACATTCAACACCAAATGAATAAAATTATGTATCTTCAAATGAATCAACTAATACAATTTTAAAATTAATTAAATCCTAAATCACTCATTACAATAAAATTAGGAAAGATTAAAGCTTAATTTTTAAGGTTATTACACAACATAAAAGATCACTTATGAGCATGAAACTCATCAAAAGTTGGCCACCATTAAACTTAAAAATTCTGATAGTTGATATAAGAAGAAAAATGAATTAAAGAATAGAAATTGCCAGAAATATATAGTTTGAAGCATCCCGTACATATATCAAACATGTTTTTTGGGACTTGTCAAAAGTTAGGTAAGAATGATAAGTAGTATTTTTGTAATTTTTGTTAAGTTATATTTTGCTATCATTATCAAGGACAATATCTTTTTATTTATTTAATTCCCAAATAACACACAGGTTAAAATTAGTTCTGTTTTGAAAATTTAACAAACTTTACTTATTTTAGTACTATTCTATACTTATAATTTTTTCTTTTTTTTTCTTGGTTATCGATCCTTATTTTATATTGTTCAAATTATAAAATTACCACTTGAATCCAAGTTCATTTATACTAACTAGGTTAAAAAAATTAAATTAAAGTTTTATTTGATTAATTTGAGTTAACTCGGATCGGCTCAATCAATTTGGATTGTCATATGTTCCAAAATTAAAATTTTGGTTATCCATGTAATTTGAAATTCAATCAAAACAATTTATTAATTTTTTTTTCAAATTACTATTCATGTTGAGCTTGTAGGTCCCAATACCAAAATAGGTCAGAATTTTTTCCTACCAAATTGTAACATATCGGAAATAGCCACCCCAATTTTTGTTCTAAGTAATTTACCATAATGTCCTCTTTTGTCCTTGTTCCTCCTTTCTTCCACATAACTTTATGTCATTTTAACCCTTTTTTTCCCAAACGTTAGTCCTGCATTAATTATAACATAATGATAAATTTTCTGAAAGAAGTGAATTAATATATACATATATATATATGATGCCAAATAACAATAATAAACAGATTGGAAAATTGTTTTTTAAGGGGGAGAAAATGCTAGAACTTAGAATTTCTAGATGGGTCAAACAAGTTTCATAATTATAACATAAATATGATTTGACGTCAGTAATTTTTATTTCTCATTCTTTCCACGAAGTCTTCAAATTATTATTTCATTAAGCGTAAAATAAATTGAAAATCAACATATTTGGGGTTTATTCTTGTGATTCCAAACAACTTTCACTGCCTTGATTTGTCTCGATTCAGTTAGTTACTTGAATTAGTATCATAGTTGAGCTTGTGATATTATGTTTGTGGTATAGAGATTAAATTTCTTGAGAATAATTTTGAAAATATTATATTTTATGAATTGCTGCATAAAAGTATAAAATTTGTCTCAGTAGCTAAGAAAAATATAAATGTGTTTTAAAGTAGATGGACGTTATGATAAATTACTTAACATAAAATGGAATATTAGAGTGCATTTATTAATTTCAGAAGCGCAATAACAACTATTTATTTTTTAAACACTATAAGATGATATTGATATTGAATTTGATGAGCATAAATTGTATTACATGTGCATACACAATCAAGAGATAATAATCAATTAGGTATCATTAATCAAATGGAGTCACATACTAAATTACATATATAATAATGATATCAATATTTCAATATATACCTTAACAAATTATTTTTTTACGAAAACTTATAATTCACTACAAGAAAATATCTTTTCACTAATGAAAATTTTGTGATAGATAAAATTTTATTAAAAGAGATGATATCTGTGATAAACTTATGATGAATGTCTAATGGATTTTAAAAATGAGCAAAATATGTTTGTACAATGGTACTTGTGACGATTATGCAATTAATTTCTACAACAAATTTTTAGTTTATGATATAAAACTCCTTCGCAGAAGTTAGTTTTTTTTATGGACTTTAATTTCATCATAAAATTGATCATTGACAAAATATTTACTAATGAATTTGTGACTAAACAATTTATGATGGATTTCTTTAATTGTATTGAATTTTTTTTGTTAGTGAAAAGGTTGTTTTCTTACAGTGTAATTCGAGCATCATTTGAATAAAGCTGAAGCAATTGTTTTCCCCTTTTGGTATGTAAAATTATTTCTGCCTTGTAAGATATGAAACAAAAATTATTCTTTTTTTCTTTTTTGGCGGGGAATTTTTTTTCTTTCTCCTTTTTTTCCCCTTCTTCTTTCTGTTGGGGGTGATTGTTTGCGTGGGGTGGGGTGGGGGGGTGCTCTTAAAAGTAGGAAAATTGCATGAAGGGAATTAATTTATAAGAAAAGGAAAAAGAAAAAGCTGGAGAATTCATCTTATTGAATATTGGCCCAACAAACGAAATTTTAATTTGGGCCATACTTGAAACAAACAGTCAAACACATTAATTGATTATTGATGTATCATTAGCACTACCGGTTGGCATGATGTGTATGGTTACATTTTTAATATATAAAGTTGTAAATATATATTAAATCTTTGTATGATGATTATTTAAACTATGTTAATGTATTTATCGGTTTTATGATAAGCGAAACAAAAAATAATTTAAAATAAGACTGATTTGACATGGATTCCATATCCTCCAATAAGATATATTCTAGTCGAATGTAATCATTATCGAACTATCTCTTTAAGTTGGAGATTGCCGTTGTTGTCCAACTTAACAATCCCAGAGGACCAGTACATTCCTCGCTGATAGATATAAAGTGATGGAAGACATGTAAGTTTAGACCAACTTGTATTAGGAGCAATGGCTAGAATTTGGTATTTGCTTGATTTTCAAGGGATTGTGAGTATGTTGTTGTGATCGTCAGATACTTAGATAACTTCTATTACTCTTTTAAATAGCTTTTAGAAAAAGAAAAAATTAACCAATAAAATTAGCCAAGAGTATTCGATAGTTTATGCCGTAAAAATTCCAACATTCCTAACGTCATCTTTTGATTAGTCTAGCACAAAGCTTCTAGAAAAGGAAAAAAAGTTACTAAAGATATGCTTTCCTTTTTACAGTAATTGCCTATTACTATGAACAAATGTAATTTGAATATTCGAAAGTTCATGCAGCAAAAATTCCAACGATCCTAACACCATCTTTCGATTAGTCTAGCACAAAGCAACCTTAGCGACTTACATTCAATAAATTATGGTATATAGTTATTCAAATTTTATAACTACTTCACCAGCATGCATACAAAGAAATATACATATATCCAAAGTAACAAAACAAAAAATTTTCTATTTTTCCCCAGAAAAAAACACAATATTTTCACCATGATTTTCGGCAGTAGACCACACCTACTAATTTCATCCCTATAGCTATTATACAATGAATTCAATATCGTATAACATATAGTGCTAAAATTAATTTCTCTTTGTCAGGGGAAAGAGTAAAAGGAGAAGGGAAAAAAAAAAGAAAAAAAAGATTTGAAAAATAAAACTAAATACAACATCAAGGACAAGTTACGTCATTTCGTGGAGCAAGGTTATAGAACTTGCCCTCTTTGAAAGGATCCAATCTGTTATGGCACGGCGATGGGCCGGACGGAGGAACCGGGCCTCTTGGTAACCGGTTTTCCAGCAAACTTCCCAAAATAGCCCTGTCCCTCGTCATTCTTGCGCTTTCTCCCCTTGAAGCCATTGCTATAAATGCAAGGAATAAAATCAAAACAGCCCTCTTATAAGCTACCACTAGAAATCTCTGGTTTTCGAACATCATCTTCTTCGTCGTCGTTGGCAGAGTATATGTTTAGATTGAGACAGATGCATGTGTTAAGTATAGAGATTGTTGTAAGGAATAATAATGGAAGAAGATGATGCTTGTTGTAAATTATATAAGTAGGAACTTAGGCGCCGATAATGAAGAAAATTTGGTTAGTGAAAGTAAAATCATGTGCGTAGCATTGTGGATGACTTTGAATTTATGGTAAAAGGGGATAAAAAAGTCGTGGTCGTAACCATGCGATAGCAGACAATTTGGAGTAAAGGGAACTTTTGCCTTTTGGTCGCCACTTCAATTATTGTATAATAACAAGGTGATATCGGTTTTTCTTGGGGGGTATTTAATTATCATGGTAAACTCTCGTGATAAATGGGTTACTCGCGTCCTTAAATTATGATTATGTATTATACCAAAACTATATAAAGAGGTCTTAATTTTTGCACTTTTTCGATGTGAAATTTAAGACACGCCGCGCACACCCAAAGTTGGACATTTGAAGTATGAAATAACATGAAATATCTGAATTTGATACCATACTGAAAATGGATCGTAGAAATGAAAAGCTGCTCTGGTATTATGTTAAAAATGAATCTTAAACATAACTCAATCCCAAAAATTAGTTTTTGAAATAAAGAGTGTCCTAAACCGTAGACAAAAGCAACAACCCTTATTATTATTTTTTTTTATGTGGGATTCTAACGGTATGACCCAATTATACAAAAAAAAGGACAAAAATGGTGAATATTGAAATCACACAAATTAGTAAAGCAATCAAATGATATATAAGGACTAACTATTGGGTATTGTCTAAATTGCATTACATACGTAATGTGATTATTTATAATTCAATTGAATATATATTTATTTTGAATGAATGATGAGAAGACTTTTTCAGGTTTGAAATCTTGAATATTTTATTATTATTCACCCATCACATGTGGTCCTGTCATGATTCAATTTTTAGACTAATGCTGTTTTTTCAATTCAACTCTCACATCTAGAGGTAAATGAACTGTTAGTCTTCCGGCAGCTAAAGGATGTGACGTTTGAAGTTTGAACGTAAATTGCAGGGTCAACTGCTTCTTTTAACCGTTCCTTTCTAAACTATAGGAATTTACACTTATCATATTATTATTTATTTTTTAACTATACAGTTAAATTAGAATTCTGTCGCTGTCCTTCGGATGAAATAGCTTCCTTCTTTCTATATGAGAAGTATAAGTTCGATTTTCACTGATAGCGTGTGGACTTTTATCTACTATATAGTAATCTTTGTCCACCACGTGATAATTTATTTTCTTGTTAATTCATAATTTGCTCTTTAAAATATATCAATATATTGAAATTGATGTAACGATTGATTTAGTGTCACTTTTCTCAAACTAGAATTCTCACATTCCATCATTAGGGAAAAGAAAATTGGGAAGTTAGGCTATGTTGGAGAAAATTAAATATGAGTAAAAATAGACGTGCCATTGATATAATTACATGGATAGCGTGACAATTTGAAAAATCTTAATGCATTTTCAAGTCAAAAACGCTGTGCATTAATTAAGATGGTTCTTGGAAATCAAATATATATAGGCGGCTATTCATGTTTTCCTTCCATTAGGTATTGTTACCTATCAAGGATAAATGTATACTAGTACCTAAGTTAAGTAGGATAGAAGGACAACGGGATGGATTTTACTTTGTATTCGATTCAAATACGATTTGAATGTACGTTGGGACTTTTATTCGATTAAAATGTACGATGAAGTAGATTGAATTATAAATATTTGTAATTTGAAATAAATGAATTGAATATATAATTAAGTTGTTTGATTTATTAAAGACCCGAATTCTAAATTTTAATAACATTTTAATTATATTCATAATCTTTTATAATACTAATAAAGACTTTCGGATAAAATATATGTTGGCCCAATATTTGTGTTATCATTGTCATCGGACATTTTCCTTAAAAACACTGATCCAAAAACAAGAGGGGCATTGAAAAAAAGAAAGAAAAATGGATGTCAAATGTAATGATATATATATATATATATAATGGTGTACTTATAATGAGCCAAATAATTATTGTGAAATAATGGCTTACAGCCCCAACTTGACTTATACAACTTGACCCGCTGTCAGGAATAGAATATTAATAGCTAAATGATGGTGTATAATATCGATCAATCATGGACCTTCAATTACCGAATCTAATCTTCCACGAAAAATAAAAAAGTTCATATATTTTGGCCAATTCAAGGTGAAAAATGGCATTGCTCCCTCCACAAAACTTGGATAAATTACGTTGAGCCAAAAGATCATATTACAAGATAAATTCATGGGGAAGTGGTGATCTTAAGTTGCAACCATCATAGAGTAAAGTAGTGAAAAACTCAAATCTTGTGTAGTTAAATCACTGTACAGGAGTTCTATATCATTTGCAACCCAAAAGTTAAAAGAATAAAAGGAATAGGATTTAATTGGGTTAGATTATCTTATCAAATTTTAAATTTCTGTCGGACAACGAATTCAAAAAGCATAAATTCTATAGGTTATGGATAGGGCTATCAATTCGAATATCCGAATGCGGATATTAGTACATTCGTATTCGCATCCGATTCGGATTTAAATTTTATCGGATGCTGAAAATGAATATCCGCATCCGCATGTATCGGTTATCAATCGAATATTCGAATATTCGGTGTCCATTTTAATAATTAGAATAAAATATAATATTAAGATATTGTTGTGTCCATCATCTGCAATCTTTATCCCATCTCTGAGTTTGTTACTTCATTTATCTAAATTTATTATATTAATGCCCAAAAATTAAAATTTATGAGTAAAATCACTTCAAATATTCCAACATAAACTAAAGTTTTAATACATAATGTATAATTTTTAAATTTTTTTAATATATAATTGAATACCTATACATTATATTATATATAAATAATTATATCTAAAATTCTATATGAAAATGTGGATAAATTTCGGATGTGGATACTATTATATCCGTACCCAGAATTTTGATCAACGATTACGGATATGGTTATATCCGAATATTTTTTGGTACGGACAATATCTGCCAATTTCGAATACAGATGCATATAGTCAAATGGACATTCAGTTATTTTTTACAGGCCTAGTTTTAAAGTCAGGTTAGATTTTCACATACTGAAATGCTGTTTACAGATCAGTTTTTACTAACTTGTAGAGCAATTCACAAAAAAACTCAAAATAAAACGCCCACCCCCAACCCCCTTTGCACCCCCAATAAGACCCCCCCCAATCGAACATTTTCAAATTTTCTTTCTCTCTTTAAACTATTTCTCTCTCTAAACTCTCTCAAACAAAAACGCAATGTTCCATTAAATTTTTAGCATTTCTTCTTAATTTTACAAAGGTAACGATTTATAGTTGTATACGAATTAAGATTTTAGGTGTAAAATGGTGCAAATCGATCGATTGAATGAGAAAACGATAAAAAAAGGAGGTGCAGGGGGGTTTCACTCGCCACGAGCAGTGGGGAATCATATATTGCGCTCGCTATCGGCATAATTTCATGACGCTGGCGGCCATGGCGGGCACAATTGCCGCCGCTTCCACGCCCAACACGGGCGAAAAGAAAAAAAAAATCAAAAAAAAAAAATTATGCTCGCAGCGGGCATAATAAGCCAAGACTGGCCGCTCGTCGCGGGCGTAAGGCCTCTAATCATCACGCCTATGAGAGGCGAAATCGAAAAAAAAATTAAAAAAAAAGTTACGCCCGTGGTGGGCATAGGCAACCAAGAGTGGCCCCGGGCCGTGGGCGTAAAGCGCCACGCATGGCGCCAGCGGCGGGCGTAATTTTTGTATTTTCCTTTTTTTTTGTTTATTTATTTAATTTAAAATTATTCCTTTGTATTTAAAAATAAAATTATTGTAATATTATGTGGTTTTTTTTCAAATGGCAGATGCTCCTCGTAGAGGAAAAGGGAAATGACTTACGGCGCTCTTCGGGCTTAAAAGATCGCGTATGTCGACTGATGAGGCAGAGCCTAGTGAGAGTCATTTACACGGCAGGACTATCACAGCATCTGCTCAACGAGCTCGTTTTCATCGCTCATCCGAGATACAGGAGGAGGTGGCGATGGGGAGATTGCAGCACCTGTACATGCACCCACTACTAGCATGGGCACTGACTTGATCCCGAGTTTCGACAGGCACGTTACTTTAGATATTTGGCATGGGGGGAGGTAAAATTATTTATTTAGTTTATTTATTTATATTAATACAGCTGCGATTGTGTTTGGCATTTATACTAATTCTAAGGTTTGCAAATTGTTTTATAGGAGAAAGGACTGCTTAAATACCAGTCCCGGATTCAGGCATTAGTACGATGGAGAGGACCAGGAGGGAACGCCAATACAATCATGCTTCGATACAACGGGCTGTATCATTTGAGGGATTGCATGTTCACCCGTCATAATGTCGCTCTGTTGTGTGCTTTCATGGAAAGAAGGCAACCAGACACAAACACTTTTCACATGCCGTTTAAAGAGATGACGATCACTCTCCATAATGTCTGATTCATTTTGGGAGCCTCGGTGAATGGATTCTTGGTCTCTATTGATGCTAAGCGTTCAGATATGATTGCTATTTGCGTAGAGATTCTATCGATGAATCCGACAGAGATGGATGCTATATGGGTGGCCAGTGGCCCCAAGTTTGAAGACATAGAGGCTCGTTGTAGAAACAACGCAGGAGCTCCACCTGCCTCGGCAGCTAGAGGGTACATCATGTACTTATTAAGATGTACCCTATTTGTAGATAAGTCGAAGAATCGCGTGCGGCCTAGATTTTGCCCATTAATACGGGATATATCTATGGTTTCACAGTACGCATAGGGTACAGCTGCACTTGCATACCTGTATCGTCAATTGGGCGTGTCGTCCAGAGCTGACGCAAAACAACTGTCAAGGTGCCTGACCCTACTCGAGGTAAAATTTTAGTAAAATTTTTTATGTATTATTAAATTATGTGGGGTTAGAAAAAATTACTAATATTTTTATATATTGATATTTGTTGTAGACGTGGATTTATGAGTACTTCTCACGGCTGAGACCAGCAGACTCCACGTCTTACAGTGCAGGACAGCCGCGTTGCTTGAGGTAGCGATCGTCCTCCGGGTAGGCACCTGAGGCTAATACGGTGGCAAAGCTGATCAAGTACAGAGCCTTGCTTAACAGCTTTATGGCGGATGATGTAAGTTATTAAATTATTCTGTTTTAAATTAGTTAACGATTAATTGTTTCATTTATAAATCGAGTTGTGTTTTGTCCATCAGGTGCTTTGGTTGCCTTATGGAGCGAATGTAGTAGATCTTGTGCCGGGAACAGTTTACCATGGTGCAATTCGCTTTCCTAATTGCATTGAGCCTTACATGCCGAATCGTATATTGAGGCAATTCAGCTTCCGACAGATCATACCAGCCCAACTACTGTTGCCTTCCTCTTGCCCGAAGCGTCCTAGGAAGGCAGCACAATATAAGGTGACATATTCGGCCGATGATCGATATTGGATAACACCTGCGGCCCATGTATTGGTACTGGCTCATTACGCTCTTCGTGCTATCCCTCCAGGCAAATGTGCAGATGATTATATGGAGTGGTATTATACTCGGAGCCACCCTCGCATCCAAAATCCCAAGCACACAGCCATTCAAGATGAGGATTTGCAGCAGCACGGATATCCGAACCCACTTACTGTCACCTATAATCTAGCATCGGCACTGTACGCCGTGATTCCACAGTATCACACCGCCGAGTATTGGAACGATACACCCTATGCGTCGTTTTACAATGCTTTATACAAGGCAGGCCACCTATTGGACCACTAGATACAACAATTGAGGCTGAACGAGGTCGATGCGCCTAACGAGGAGGGGATATAGGTAGAGGCGTCGAACGAGAGGAAGCCAGTAGAATTTTTTTTTATTTTTTTTAATATTTCAGGTACTTGTGAATTTATGTTATTTTCAGTTAAGATACAAACAAGTTTTTCTTTCTTATTATTAATACATTATTGTAATAATGACTGTTATATGATATATAATTATATATATATAATATATGTCACCTATATATATATTTATATAATATATGTATATAATATATATATTTTATAGTATATAATACACTATATATAGTTATATAGTATATATATGATGGTATATAATATTATATATAGGTATATAGCATATATATTATGGTATAATATATATAACTATATGTATATATATAGTTATATAGTTATATTATAGTATTATATATTATTATACTATATAACCAAGTAAATGTATATCCTTATATAATATAACAAGATATACTATCTAAACAAATCATACATACATATTCATAAAGTCGAGATATACAATTAGTAAAAAAAAAACTACATATGTCCGACAAGTCTTTCCCACCTATGAATCATACTGCTTAATAATTCTCGTAATGATCTGATACTAGGATCTCGGTATCAGTCCCATTGTAGATTAATCGGTGGCAGAGAATAGTCGTCTCTCAACATAAGTTGAATGACATGTTGTGCGCTGGCATCGTACATAATGGAGATGACATGAACAATCTCTGAAGCATTCATTTCCCATAGCAACGGCAAATGCATGATACACTGATTTCTCGATAATTCAAGAACGATTGCACTGTAGTGCGTGACGATGATCAGGCCCATATCTGAAAGCGTCATCCACTTGTTATCCGGGGCTTTATCATTTATAAAGTGGCAAATAGATGCCAGC